>CAUYSK010010383.1:0-14121 GCA_963575035.1 Avahi laniger | reverse complement strand
TTTGCCTGTTCAGTTTCTCCTTTATTTCAAAGGCCTTAAGCGTTTTGAAAACGTAGCTGCAACTGTGTTGCTGTGGTTATGCTGGAGCTCTGGCCTGGGGTCCTGCTCCTGCCAGCAGCAAGATGGTCTTGGCGGGCAGAGTGCTAGGACGGATAGAGGGAGAGATGGAGGAGTTTCTGGGTGGGCTGGTGGGTGGATAGGAGGATGCTGGGTGGGTGGGCAGATGGGTGGCTGGATGGACAGAGGGACAGATGGATGGGTGGGTGGGTGGATGGATGGGTGGATGGACAGACATTGACCCAATGGAAGTACTATTCATTCCCTGTCATCCTTTATCAACCATTTTCCGACTGGGAACTATCAACTGTGTCAGCCCTGCCCAAATCTACACGTCTAATTTGCAACCTGGGTTACCTTTGGATTCTATTATTTTTAATAGAAAACCTAAATCTTCATCTGGCCACCTATTTCGGGTCGCCATGCCAGGCCTGGGCCATTCCGCACTGATGACACAGGGCAGGGTGCCTCTCTTCCCACCACTTCCACCTTCCAGAGGGGCGAAGAGAGTTGAAAATGCTGAGCTTCCCGCCCCTGCCCAGCTCCTGATCTGCGCGTGTCTACTGGGCTGGGCGGTGCTGCACCCCTGGGCACGGCAGCTCCATGACACGTGACAGCTGGAGAAACATCAGCAACGTCCTCCCCTCCCTGATCTGTCCTCTGTGTAGACCATTCCTGAAGCCATTAGATCAGATAAGGTCCCCGGCCTTTGTCCTCAGAATGCCACTCTAGGGAGAGACGAGCTTCCTGCAGGTGGTCTGTGGCTTCGGCCCTCCCAACCCAGGGGACATGCCTTCCCTGGCCTCTTCTGACATGTGGCTTAGTTCATGCTTAATTTTGCTTAAGACGCCAAAGCTCCATGGCTTTTCTTGTTTTAACCACCCACATTTTGTGAAAATGATTCGATTTCTCGACTTTAATAAGCATCACAACTCATGACGTCCCAAAGCCCGAGTCAAACAGAGCCAGGCGCGGACGCATCTTCAGGCTGTCTCAGGATTCCATTAAAACTGGCCATCAAGAGAACCTTGGGGCCTTTTCCTGACAGTCGATGCCAGGGAGGTCCCGGGCCCCTGGCCCGGATGTAGCCTGAAAGACCCACGTGGGTGTCGGTGACACTTCCAGGCAGAAGCAGCGCAGGGCAGAACACAGTCCCGCCCAGCCAGATGCTGGGTCCCATTGAACAGCCTTTCTGGGCATCATTTTAAAGAGTAACATTGAAGATAAAGTCTGACTGTTTGGGCACCATTGGGGAGGCCAAAGCTGAAGAGCCGCCTTCTGTTGTCTTCTGTAGCTTAGACATCGTCTGTTTCCCAGCTGCGACGTCCCGCCCTGGACGTCCCGTTGTGATCGGCTTCGCTTTTGAGCCTGTCTCTCCGAGCGGAAGTCGGGTCTTCAAGCTGAAAGCTCTGGGGAAGTGGATTTCCCTCCCTGGTTCTAAGTAATTCTGAAGAAAGGCGTCGTCAAAAGGAAATGTCTGCTGTTTGGAAGAAATTAACAGGAGACACCAAATATCATCAGAAACAGGACAGGCCTCCTGCAGGGCTGCAGTCGGCAGGACGCGCTGCCCGCTGGGTCCCAGGCGGGCCGGGAGCAGCCTGTCTCCTTCCTCAGCTGCCGGCAGCCGGTCAGCTGCAGGGCCTGGGACCCCGGAAGGCGTTTTCCTCTGTGCCCATGTCCCCTGTTGTCTCCTCCCCCTGAGCGTGGGCAGATCTTTCACCCAGAGGCTGCGCTGCGAGTCCTCCCCACTGGCGCCGCCGGCACCTGCCCCACCTCCCTGGTTGTTTCTCTCCGAGTGCGGCGTCGGCTCTCACACCTGCACGCGGAAAGCAAAGCCGACACCCCATCCACCCAGCCAAGGAGCAGAAGTAGCCTTTGCCCCTCACCACCCAGGTGTGCTGCACTTCAGTTTTGGGGACCACTGGAGCTGATCCTCAGACCACAGGCAGCTGCCCCTCAGAGGCGGGGAGCCACAGGACGCCCCGGGCTCACAGCTCTCCCGCTCCGGCTCTCCCACGTGACCGGTGCTGGCGGAGAGGGAGTTGGCGGGACTCGGAAACCTGTGCGCCTGGGTTTCCTGCCTGTGATGGAGACAGTCACAGATCCCGCGGGGCACCTTGGCTCACGGCACCCGGCCCGGGCACCCCTGCTGCTCTCGGCTCTCGGGGACGGGTGGGCCGGTGGTGGCTGAGCAGAGCTATCTCTTCCCCTGGAGCCCAAGGACCCTCCCTCGGCTTGGACAGAGGAGGGGTCCAAGCGTCTTGCAAGTCCCAGGGCAGCGGCTCTCAAATCTTGAATTTCACTGGTAAGTAAACTCAACAAAGAAAAAAAAGATTAGTTGGGGTTTCCAACTTTTTTAACTGTGCAGGACAAGAAAACAGTACCTTGACCCTGGGCGTCTCTCAGCTGCTCATGAGTCCTGCCACTGTGCCTGCTCTGCTCTGCAGGGTCTCCGCTCAGCAGCCAGGGGGTCTCAGTAAACACAGGCCGTAGCATGCTACCCCAGGGCCACATGCCCCAAGTGGCCCATCCCTGGCACTCCGAGTTCATCGCTCTCGTCCTCCCCCGGCCTTCTCTATGCAGCCACTCTGACCTCCTTCCTCCAAGACTCGGCCTTTGCACTTGCTGTTCCCTCCACTTGGAGCACTCTTCCCCTTGATATCACCCCGGTTCTCTTGCCAGAGGAGACTTTCTCAGCCACCTTATCTGAAATGGGCTCCACCGGCACCCACATCCTCTGGTCCCTAGTATGCAATGATGGGTTTACGCCTCCTCCTCCAACACAGCTCCATGGGGTGGACTCGGTTTCATCTGTGCCCTGCTGCGTCCTCTGTACCTAGAACGGCACGCTGGGGGGTGCTCGGCATGGACAGACCCGGGGATGCGTGAACAAATGAGTGGATGGGTGGTGACCTCCACCATGCCGTGAGCAGTGTTCCACCCAAGAGGGACATGTTCGCCTCCCACGTACGAAGGCCACCTTGCCCCAGGGTGCCCCGGGAGCCCCTCCACCATCCTTAAGCTTCTTCTCAGACCAGCCCCTCCCTAGAGGCTCGGGGTGCTCCCTCTTTAGCCCTGAGCGATCCTGGAGCCAGCCCGGCAGACGCGAGGCTCCGCGGCAGACGCGAGGCTCTGCGGCCGCCGCCCAGCTCTGGGAGTCATTTACGGCAGGTGCTGTCGTCCTGAGCCCCACCGCACAGGGTGCTATGGCAAGTCAATGACTAAATTAAATCCAGGATATTAAATGAATGATGGAAATCTAAAATATTAATATATTCTAATTGAATATTCTCCAATAAATTATCTGAGCATTTGCAACAATTTGATTTTACTTTCATTTCTTAAGAAACTTTCAGCTGCATAAATATAGCCATTAAAGCAATTCAAGAAAGGGAACATTTTCTGCTCCAATGAGGGAACGGTAAACACCAAGGTCTGCATGTTTCTTTCGCACGATTGATTAGATCACAGAACCGCGGCAGCTGAGTCGGGAAATGACTGCTTTCTTCCTGTCTCCCGGCTTCGGCAAGGACGACACGGACTCACCATGGGGCTCAGCACAATGTCTCAGGACAGGGGACTTGCAGGCTGGGCCATCCCTCTTGGCTTCGGGCTGTGCTTCGGAACCACACCTGGGGTGGGGGCTGTATATGTGTGTACGTGTGCACGTGTGTACCTGTGTATGTGTGTTCCTGTGCACGTGCGTACCTGTGCATGTGCGTTCCTGTGCATGTATGTTCCTGTGCACGTGCGTACCTGTGCACGTGCGTTCCTGTGCACGTGCGTACCTGTGCACGTATGTACCTGTGCACGTGTATTCCCGTGCACGTGTGTACCTGTGCACGTGTGTTCCTGTGCATGTGCGTTCCTGTGCACATATGTACCTGTGCACGTGTATTCCTGTGCACGTGCGTTCCTGTGCACGTGTGTTCCTGTGCACACGCGTACCTGTGCACGTGCAAAGCCCCTGCCCCACCATGGGGCCGGGAGGCAGGCGGACCCTGAACTGCAGGTGACGGGCAAGTCACAGGGCTGCCTGTCTTGCTGTGGAGGGAGACACAGTGTCTCCGTGAAAAGTCAGAACTTCCTCAAGGAGTGTGTTTCCTCTGGGGCTCAGCCAGGGCCCTGGGGACCTGTTCTTCCATCACCCTCGAGTGGTTCCATTCTGGCAACTGACTGGTATCTGTGTAGCGAAGGCAGAGGTGACATTTTCAGCATCTATTTATGGGGAGGAAACCCAAACACAAGCAGACTGCTGGAATACCTCCTGCTTTAATTTCTTCCCAGAGACTTTCCGTCTGAAGGTTCCTCCAGGTAGAGAAACCCACGTCTCATCTTTCATGCACCCATAAGCTTTTCTGGCTCCGAAGAACTAGACCCTGAAGATTGACCAGCGAAGTTAAGAACTGGAGCATCACTAGCCTCTGTCCTCCTGAGGAGCAGCCACGTGTGCCTCGAACCCATCTCCAGGTGACTCCTCAAAGGGAGGAGTATGAGCATTGGGAGGGCCTCGTGCACCTGTGTAAGGCCCCGTGCACCTGGGCAAGGTGCAGCCAGGGTCCCACTGCTCAACGTCCACCAGACAATCCTGCCCGACGGGCAGGGCTTACTCCCAGGGTCAGCAAAACACAGCCCCTCCCTCCAGGGGTCCCAGCACCCACCCCTCCCTGGGGAGGGAGGCTCTAGGCCACTGTTCCTGGTGATTGGGGACAGCCAGGGACATGATCAGTCATGGCTCCTGTCCTCGGCTGCTCGGAGTCCTGCAGGAGGCAGAGACACTGCTGCGGCAGGTGCGACCTCCACCGTGCAGAAATGCAAGGTGGAAGGAGAAGATGGGAAAGGACCACCGAGGAGCGGGACAGCCTGTGCGCCAATGGGGCGGGGTCCTGTCACAGCAGAGAGGCTGTCAGAGCAGGGAGCGGAGCAAACCGAGTCCCCAGAGCCCCGCACTGGGCTGGGGTGGAAGATTTACAGGGAGTCTGGAGGGAGCCGGGAGCCAGGCCCTGGGGGGCTCGAGCCTTGGTCACGACCTTGACCTTGAGTGAGCCTGGCTGCAGGCATACAGACTGCAGAGCTAAGAGGGGACCCGGAGGAGCGGGGAGGACGCCAGGGTGCAGCACTGCTCCGCAGCGGGAGGGTGGCGGGAAGCACAGAGCATGTCCGGTGGGGCTCGGGGTGAGCAGGACGTCACGGGCCTAGGGAACCGTCCTGGGGAACTGTGCTCACGTCACTCCCAGGTAGCCGGAGAGGAGAACGTGAGGCCCTGAAGTCATATTGGCTATATTTAACGTTTTTGATCTGGAAAACATCTGTGTGTTAAGGAAAGGTTGTCGGCAGAAACCATACAATATACCTCTGGAGAACTTAGTGTTTATCCTGCCAGCCCTAGAAACGTGTTAGTGTGTTTGCATGAGAGGTTGGGGCCTTCAGTGTCGCACCTGTGCTGTATTTATTTCCACAGATGGTGCAATCCAAGCTCACTCACCTGTGCTACTAAACTGGACAGTCTGGTGACTTAACAGCTTTAACTTATGCATTCACAAAGAAATTCATTTTTATTAATTTTACTGACGATGACGTGCCTCTTGACGACGAAAGCATCACGGTTGACCCGGAGCTCCCACCGGACCACTTAACCAAATGTCAGAACCTTGAAACCGTATTGCTCCATTTAGCCTTCCTGTCCTCGGTCCCTCGTTGTGCTTATGTTTTGTCCTATTGTCACATTAATGACACCAACGTAAATTACAACTTCCATAACGCAACGTTACATTTTTGCCTTAAATACAGCCAGCTGTCTTTTAAAGACATGAAGAGATAGATTACAATCTTTCAGGTCAGTCCATAACTTCATCTTTTCCTGAGCTCCCCGTCCCTTCCTGGGGGCCTGAATTTCAACTGGTGCCATTTGGTTTCAGCCCAAAGAACATCTTTTACCATTTCCTGTGAGTCCGCTGGGGAGGGTCCCTCACTTTGCTCACCAGGAATGTCTTTATTTTGCCTTCGTTGGAGGATATTTTTCTGGATGTAGAATTCTTGGTTGATAGTTTCTTTTCATTCAGTAATTTAAAAATGTCACTCCATTAACCTGTGACCTCTGTCACTTCTAACGAGAAGCCAGCCCTGTCCTTGTCCCTGTGCGTGCGGCATCTTTCCTGTTCTTTAAGATCTCATCTTTCTTCTTAAATGTCAACAGTTTGACTAAGATCAAGGCATGGCTTTCTTTGCATTTATCCTACCGGGGGGTCCACGGGTTTCTTGGATCTGTGTTTGTTTCTTTATCAAATTTGAGGAAATTTCAACCAGTGTTTTTTCCAAGGACTGTTTTCTATCACCTCTCTCTTCTCCTTCTGTTACTCCTGTTACATAGACGCTAGGCTACCTGTCATTGTCCCACTGAAACTCTGTGTATTTGAGCCCTCCGCATTCTTCAGATTAGATAATTTTATTGATCTATGTTCAAATGCACTGACTCTTTCTCTGCCTTCTCCTATCTACTTGAAACCCCATCCAGTGAGCTTTCGTTAGTGATATGGTTTTTAGTTTTATCATTTCCATTTGGTTATAGGTTCAGAGTACCCACTTTTTTGCTGTGATTCCCTATCAACTCATTCATTAAGACCATGTTTTTCTTTAAGTCTTTGAACATATTTATAAGAGATGTTCTGAAAGCCTTGCTGCTAATTCCAACATCTGGGCAATCTCAGGGTTAGTTTCTATGGACAGTTTCCCCTTTTGATTATAGGTCACATTTTCTCTCTTTTTTTACAAGTCTAGTAATTTTTGTTTGCATAGTGATCAATGTCGATGACACATTGTAGAGACCCTGGTTCTGTTACCTTTCTCTGAAGGGTGTTTATTTTTGTTTACAGCAGGAGGTTATTGAATAACTTGGCTGCAGTCAACTCTAACCTGTTTCTCTTGCAGCAGGCAGCAGCTGAATCTCTGCTTAGCGCCTTCAGACTTCTAGCCGTGGCCTTCACGGGCTCTTCGGAGCGTCACTTGTGCACGCACAGCTCTAGGGTGGCCAGGGGTCTGGGCCGAGTTCGTAAGCATGTTTGCGAGTCCTTCTCTGTGGCTATATATTTTCTAGATTTATCTCCTTATATTCCACCTGCTTTGTCAGTTCTAAACCCCATCTAATAACCCTTGTGACCGGAAAGACCGGTTTTCTGCATGAGATCTACCCAGCCTTTGATGCAAGGCTAGGAGGGGCCGTCGGAGGGGAGCCACACAAACGCAGACTCACCCAGGGCTGCTCTCCTGTCACAGTCTCTGTGCCTGACCCAACGGCTTCACAGCGACCACGGGGGGTGACCAGGACAGACGCACGTGGGGGTCCTGCCATTCACCCGTCTGGTAAGTACTAATGACATCTACTCGGCCATCGTGCTGCTTGACAGGCGGCCCGTCCCTCAAGGAATTTTAGGTTTCGTGGGGGACACAGCTCAGTGATTACTGACAAAACTATGTCAAAATCTCTGCCAGTGACAGGCAAAGGGACTGCCATGAGACCCCATGCAAGGGCCTCCGCTGGTCCTGAGAAGTGGGCTCTCTCAGAGGAGGCAGGAGGTGGCCAGGTCGGGGGGCGTCAGGTGCAGTGGGGAAACCCTCGGGACGGAGGGAAGATCCAGGTAACCGAGCACCTGAGCAGGTCTGGAGTCTGCGAGTCACCAACCCGGCTGGAGTCAGGTGTGCAGGGGCAGCGTCGGGGCTTGGGGACTTGTGTGGCAGGCAAGGAGCCGACCATCTCCAGAGGACAAGGGGCTCGCGGGGAAGGGGAACGACACACGCACATTTGCGCTCTGGGAGGCCATTCTGCTTCTGTGGGACAGTAACGACCACGTCGGTCATTCGCAGGTGAATGGACGCGTCGGAGAACCAGGAAATCGGCTCTTAAGTGGGCTCGACGGTGAGCGTGCAGGTTACCTACACATGCTCTGCAAGAGTGACGTGGAGTTAAAATTCAGCCAGTTCCACACACGTGTTCACACACTCGGGCCGCACTCTCGTGACGCAGACCCAGCGCGGGGCCCGAGGGCAGCGTGTGACCTCTCACATCCACATCCCAAAGGCCCATCCCTCTCTGTCACATAGAACGTGATGAATACTTGCCGGATGTGTAGCCGTGTCCACGAAGTGGGAGCCAAGTTACTGAGGAAATGTGAAGAGAACATTCCACTTTCATCAGCTGAAGCCCATGTGAGCTGTTCGGTGTCTGGGGCCGAGTCTGACAACCTGACAAGACGTCCACCTGCACTCCCGCGACCTCCCCGCTCTGGGCGTGCGATTCCACCGTCTCCTCCAAGGGCTCACGCCGCGTGACTGTAACGACATCTCTCCAGTGTCCTGTGTTCACGGCTCTCCCGGCCTCTGCTCTCTGGCAGGGGCCCCGAGGACTGGTTTGCGTGACTCCCTGTCCTCTGAAACGCTAACCTCCGCAATTAAAGGATTTGTCCCCAAGAGCACGCGCTTCCTCCTCATCATCTCGAGCCAATTCCTACAGCTGCCCCGGCCAACCTCTCAAGTTAACAAATTCTGAATTTTTATGAGACGCTGCCAAGGAACAGATCCTCTTCTTATAAGTTTGATTTTATCCTCGTTTTGAACCTTGCCGGAGTGGAACCTGACGCGTGTGCTGGAGAAGCAAGTGAGTCTCCAAAGCCCACGCTGCTGCCCCGCGTGGGAACCACCACGTGGTCACTGGGAGACTGAACGACAAGCCGAAGGCCGGTGGTTCTTGACGGCCATGAAAGAACCCTACGTGCTCGCCCCTGAATCCCTGATGCCTGCGTGGTGCCAGGCACGTGACCGACAGCCAGTGACCGACAGTCCCGCTGTCCAGCCCCGAGCTGGAGGTGTCCTGCTGCCATAAACGGCGCCCTCCTGCTTTTCCTCTGGGAGCACCGGCCCCCCCAGCTTCCCGGGGCATCAGCCCAGTGACGGTGACTCGCTCCCTCCCTCTGCCTGGGAAGAAAGGACAGCCAGGGCCTGCGGGTGGCGTCTCCCCACTCCCCACTCATCTCCTCCCAGAGGCGTAACCGCTGGCAGTGCCCGCGGCGCCACAGCCCCGCCACGGGAGCCACCCTTCCCTCGCCAGGGCTCCCCCTGCACAGGCAGGTCACCTCTTTCTCCCTGCACGGCAGAGTGAGCACTTAGGAAGGGACAAGATTCTCCTTCCAAGGAAAAAGCCGGCAATTAACAGAGGCTTTCTGGAGGAATGTTCTGCCTCCTCCTCTCAGGCCCATTTTTTCATTTAACGCATTCTATCAGAATGAAATGCCTTAATGTGCACAGAATTGCAGCTGATCCCAGCTGAACTGCACAGTGCTCTGTGCCCCGCTTCCTGCCCCCATCACGCTGTATTTGGCACAGCTCTGCGATTCGGGTCCTTTCTGCCCCCACGAAACACCGACAGGAAACACATCAACTTCCTGCAGACAGAAACAGGCAGCAAAGCACCCCACACCATGGGCTGCGCCATAAGAATTCCAGGGAGGGAAGAGGGGAGGCAAGGGGGAGGCAGTGAATGAGAACATGAGCGTGTGCGTGAAGTGGGGTGGCGTGCGTGTGCGTGTGTGCACATGTGTGTGCTGAGTTCTTACACAATGACACGGAGTCCATCTGGAGAAGATAAATCTTTTACAGAAGCCACAATGGACGTTTCTTTTTCCATTTGCTAAAGACACGTCTCCCCCCAGGAAGGTCCCCCTGGCGTGTGCCACGTTGTCACTCTGAGCACCTCCGAGAGCCGAGACCAGCTGTGCAAGATACCTGCCGAGCCCAGGGGCTGTGCCCTTGGGTGTGTGAGCTGCTGGGAGCCCAGCACAGTGCTGACCGTTGAGATCACACCCGTCACTCACTTGTTCCCTCATTCATTCATTCCCGCAACAAATGCAGCGCCTGCTGTGTGCCAGGAGCCGTTCGCCGCACAGTGGATGCCGGCAGGGTCTCTGCCACTCTTGGACAGTGCGTAGGCAGATGAATAAACGACGAATACAAAGTCGACAGCACCAAGCGCCGTGGAGAAAAAGGTGGGGCGGGGGGAAAGAAAGGTCTGGCCTGGGAAGGGCCTGAGTCGCCTGCCCAGAGCCACCAGTGGCCATAGCCCCCAGGGACAGCTGCGTCACTGGGGAGGAAAGGACAGGGCTGACCTCACCTCTGGAAACCTGCTTTGGCAGAGACTAGCCGCTCACCAGCCGTGTTTCCCTCTCCTCTCGGGGACGGAGCTGGGTGTGTCCCCAGCGTCCACTGCACTTAGACGGGGCCAAGTGATAGGGCTTTGGCCGAGGGGAAGAGGGCAACATTGACACACGCCACTTCCATGCTATGCAAGCCCGAGCCCCTCACCCTGGGGCCCTGAATGGCCGTGGCCCAGAGCCCGGGAGCCCGACTAACCTGCACAAGGAGCAAAAGTGAAATTCTGCTGTGCCGGGTTTTTCTGCAGCTTTGGAGACGGTCCCCACAGCCGTCAGCCAGCCCGGCACACCCACGTCCTGCTCACGGCCCTTCCGGAGTGACAGGCCCGGCATGGCTGGCCCTTCCTTCGGGGCTGCTGGCCACGTCAGGGGTACGGGCAGTGGATGGCAAATCCACTCCAACCCGCAACAACATCACAGACCCCCGAACAGAGGCAGCTCCAGCTCAGTGAGTCCGAGCCGCTGGTGACGGTTTCCCAGACCCATCGGATCCGCAGCTTCCTGCACCCTGACACCGAGAGCCAAACTCACGTCTCCTCTCCCCGTGTTGTCGGTTGGGAAACGTCAGTGGCAAAGAGCGTCTTCAGGAAGCCTTGTCCGCAGGCCTGAGAGCTCCTGTCGCCTGCTTCTCTCCTGCCACGTTCTCTGGGGTGTGCGTGAATCGGGAGGGGCGAATTTCCCTGCCGCAAACTGGAAAACCGCGTGCCGGCTTGGGGCATTCAGATGCACAGTAAGCTCGGTTCTCACCACAATGTCTTGAGAAGAAATGTCCCCGTCAACAGGACAACGTGGCCCGCCCGTCAGGGACCCGAGCTCTCTGCTGGTCGGGGAGGAGCCGGCCCTGTCCCCAGCCCTGACTCCCTCAGTCACTGCCACGCGGGCGCTCGGCCAGGCGGAAAGTGCAAGTGTGTCTTTCTCTCCACAGCCCAGCAGAAGACGGACACGCGGGACTGATGAGCCCAGCCTGGGGACCCTCTGGGGCAAGGCTTTGCCCATGTGACCCCCCCGCGCCATTTTTGGCACCTTTTATAAGCTGTCTACACATGGGAGCAGAGATAGCACATCCCACCTGTCAGCCCTAGGTCAGGATGACAGAATGTTCCAGTCGTGCTAAGACACCGGCCAAGGTCAGGTGCACGCCCTCCTGGTGTGTACCCAGACCAGAGCCCTCGAATTCATCGTCCATTCGCCGACAGAAAACGTGCCTGCCACAGCTGTGAGGGTGACTCCGGCCAGACTCGCCGGAATCTGGGGAGGGGGTCAGGCTGGCAGTTGGCAACTCACAGCCCGTGGGCCGACATCGGGTAAACGGAGTTTTACTGGACACAACCCCACCCGCAGTGTGCGTCACGGCTCAGGCGCGTCCACACCGTGGCAGAGGCTGCGAGGCTGCAAAGCCGGAAATATTTGCTCTGGCCCTTCACAGAAAAGGTTTGCCGACCCCTGAGCAAGACCGATGGCTTCACACGCGAGGTGATTTGGGGTAGCGCCAGCCCGAGACAGTGCAGGAACGTGGGGCGCACCCCAACCACCTCACTCCCTGGGCAACGTGCGCTCTGCCCTGAGGACATTCGCACGGGACGCCTCTGTCTGGCCCTGATGTCCCTGAAACACTGCTGCCTGAGCCTGGCCTCCCTTGGGAGGACAGAGGACAGCTCTGCTTTCTTCGCCCTGGGATGTTCCCATCCCTGCCTGGTACAAAGTTTCCTTTCAGAATAAGCTTGTTTACACTAAGAACAAATTGCTTGGAGAAACATTTGAAACCACTGACAACGCAAGGGACAGCGGAGATACAGCAGGCACCTACAGGTGGCAGGGGCGACGCAGGTGCCGCAGAATTGTCACTGTCATTGTCTTGAGCAGGGGTCTGGGGTTGGCCAGTTGGCTCAGGAGACGGGGGTCCTGGGAAACTGCCCCCAGGATGAGGTTTCAGTCCTTGAGGGCTTGTCTTGAGCTCTGAGCTCCAAATAGCAAAATCTCCAACCCGGCCAGGCCACTCAAGGGAGCGGGTGGCTCAGGAAAGCCCCCACCTTGGGAGGAGGCAGCAGGCGGTAGGGCCGGCGTGGGACAGAGAAGGGGGGTGTACTTTGCACCGAGCCACCTTGGGCGGAGCGTAAGCGGGTGTTCATGCTGCTCCCATTAATGTCGGAGCTCTGCTCTAAATATCTGCCATTTCTGGCCCCTTCTGCCGGGTCAGCCAACCCTCGGGCTGGCGTTGGGGGTGCAGAGAACTGCAGGGGCTCTGCTGGGCCGGCGCTGGGCTGGCGCTTCCTTCCGCGCCATCTCTGTTCCCAACACAGCCCAGCCTTCCGTGTGGAAAGGAAGGAGAGACAAAACGGGCCAGTCGGCACCAGCAACGAAGAGGACCCCTTATCATACTCGGGGACCTCGTGTCCAAAGAGAGGGGAGAGGCTTTTCCACGGTGGATAGGAATTATTTAATGGAATTTTCACCATCGTTTTATCAAATTATTGCTCAGATTGGGTTGCAATTTTCTTCAAAGGGAAGAAGAAATTGCTGGTTGATGGATTAGACTATAGAAACACAAATTTGTAAAACAAATTCTTTCTGCAGAAAAAGCAGCCTGTGGCAGCTGCAGGGAACACGGTGACGCCGGGGAGCGGGCAGACGGGCCGCAGCTCTGCCCACCGAGACCCCCGGCGTCAGGCTGAAGGCTCTGACTTTCAGCACAGTGACCATCACACAGACATGCCACGTCCTGCCGTTGTCACAGACGCGCCACCACCCCGCCATGCCCCAGTATCTCAGTCATAAATGGAAAGAAATGCGAACAGTCAGACCAAAGAAAGGGGTCAGAGGTCAAAGGCCACGCTTCACATCCCCGCCCCCACCTGCTGTCATTTGAAAATAACCGAGAGAGATCACCCGTAACTCAGGTCCCGTCTGCCTGGCAGGACGCAGGTTCCCTTCGGTGCAACATGCGTCTCGTTACCGATAAGGCGGGATCCTGACCGTGGACGGCAGCGCAGAGCCTGCCCCTCGCTGAGCAACGCGCGGCCGGCGCCCACACCGCCGTCACTGAGCGGGAGGGGTCCCCACTCACCCTCACGAGCTGCTGCGGAAAGGGCCCGCGGGAATTTTCCGGCACGTTGATGGGTGGAATGACCCAGTCCCGTTTCTGTCGTCTCAGCCCGCTGGGGTTCTGGCGCTGGGGCCACGGCAACAGCGTGTCCTTCGGAGGCGGGGAGGGCTCCAGAAGCACGTCCTTCCGTCCTTTCTACGGCATCACCGAGAGAGGGGAGAGAAGAGTCAGAGCCCACGGGTCACGTTTGCACAAAGGAAAGGGTCTGTTGAGAGACTCTGCCACCCTAGACTGAGGGGGGAAGGACAGACGGGGTGAGTGTTAGGGAGAAACAGCCAAGCGAGACCCGTCTGCAAGGAGGCGGGTTACGAAGTTGGGTGGGAAGAAGAAACCACAGGGAAGAAAGCAGAGCTGACTATTTCACCATGTGGATGAGGGCGTTTAAAGCCCCCAGCAATGGAAGAAATCACAAAGGAAAAGCTAATACATTTTAATTTAAAACTCCTGTTTATGAAAACATACGCAAAAGGCAATTAACGAATTTGGAAAACATTATTTACAGCAAATTTCACAAAGGGTTAATAGTCATGCTACAAAGAGCTCTTTATAATAAGAAAAAATGGGATTTTTTTCATAGCAAGGACATGAATAGATAATTCACAGCAAAATTAATATAAACTGTCAAGGCCGGGCGCGGTGGCTCACGCCTGTAATCCTAGCACTCTGGGAGGCCGAGGTGGGCGGATCGTTCTGAGCTCAGGAGTTCGAGACCAGCCTGAGCAAGAGCGAGACCCCATCTCTACCAAAAATAGAAAGAAATTA
>CAUYSK010010379.1:0-19568 GCA_963575035.1 Avahi laniger | reverse complement strand
GACAGATGGTGAAAAATTTGAGCTGCCTACCGCGTTCGTTCTTAGCTTCCGTTGAATTTTGGCTCTCACACCTTAAGCAAGTATATGTTTTTATAGCCTATTTCTCCCATTTTTTTTTGTTTGTTTGTTTTGGTTTTTTTTTTTTTTTTTTTTTAGACAGAGTCACACGTTGGTGCCCGGGCTACAGTGAGTGCCGTGGCGTCAGCCTAGCTCACAGCAACCTCAGACTCCTGGGCTAAAGCGATCCTCCTGCCTCAGCCTCCCAAGTAGCTGGGACTACAGGTGTGCGCCACCATGCCCGGCTAATTTTTTCTATATATTTTTAGCTGTCCAATTAATTTCTTTCTATTTTTGATAGAGACGGGGTCTCGCTCTTGCTCAGGCTGGTCTCGAACTCCTGAGCTCAAATGATCCGCCCGCTTCAGCTTCCCAGAGTGCTAGGATTACAGGCGTGAGCCACCGCGCCCGGCCTTATTTCTCCCATTTTTATGATTTTTGTTGATTTTACTGTTTTAAAAGGCCCCCAAGAGTGGCGCCGAAGTGCTGTCTATCGTTCCTAAGTAAAAGAAGGCTGTGATGTGGCTCATGAGTGTGTTGGACAAGCCTCACTCAGGCGCAAGTTATAGTGCTGTCCGGTTGCGAGTTCAATGAATCAACACGAAACATTAGGCCGGGCGCGGTGGCTCACTCCTGTAATCCTGGCACTCTGGGAGGCTGAGGCAGGTGGATCGTTTGAGTTCAGGAGTTCGAGACCAGCCTGAGCAAGAGCAAGACCTCGTCTCTACTAAAAATAGAAAGAAATTATCCGGACAACTAAAAATATATGTAGAAAAATTAGCCGGGCATGGTGGCGCATGCCTGTAGTCCCAACTACTCAGGAGGCTGAGGCAGGAGGATCGCTTGAGCCCAGGAGTTTGAGGTTGCTGTGAGCTAGGCTGACGCCACGGCACTCTAGCCTGGGCAACACAGTGAGACTCTGTCTCAAAAAAGAAAAAAAGAAAAAAAAAAACACACACAAAGGTTATTATGTTGTGGCCGATTCACAAAAATGTTGTGACCAGAGTCTTGCAGGAACCTAAAGATGTATTACTCAATAATTCAGGGTGTGTGGCGATTTCACAGAACCTAACCACCGTGAGTTACAAGAATCGGCAGCGTATCTGTGTATCTCCCTGTCTCGTACGGTCCCAGTCATATAGACACGACTGATAAGAAAGCTCTGGTTAAAGGTGACAGTCTGGAAACTAACCGGCTTCCTCCTACCCAAGGAAACTTCCGAAAGAGGGGCCCTGGGGCGGCCAAGGTTACGGGTTCAAAACCACCAGTCTAGCCGGTTCCCCAGCTCTCTCTGTGCTACCAGTGTAGATTCCAGAATGGGATACGGAATCTAGAAGGAAAAGCTCTTGAACCCAATGGCAAGGAATGGAGTCCCCGGGGTTGCGTCCCTGTCCCCACGCACTTCTCAGACCTGCGGGCGGGCGTGGGAGCTGAGCGCCACTCCCAAGAGGCGCCCCTTCCCCTTGACTGCCACCTGCTGGAAGCCTGTAGTATTGCAAACCCGTGTCGCCCGCTACGTGAATTGTGTACCCCCAAACGTGGTGTTTTGGGTAGTGTTGAACACGCATGATCTTTCGAAGTGGATTTTGCTGGCACCCCCCTCCTGCCAGGGTGGGGACTCACAGGCCGTCCTTTTGTCCTTTCAGGAGTACCTGGAACAGGGGTCTGTTGAGAGGGATGGTCTGCAGGATGCTGCCATCTGAGCTCACGTACCCGATGGCCCAGTGCCCCAGTCGAGTACAGCTGGGCCGGAAGATGTAGCTGGAGGGAGAGGAAGGTAGGAGAGGGTGAGGGAGGGGTCACCACTGTCCTTTCTGGGAACTCCCAGTCCCCCACCCTGTTGGGGATCCAGGCGTGGAAGTCTTCACCCGCAGCGTCATCCTTTAGGCAACGAGGTGCTAGATTCCTGTCTGCCACTACAGGGGTATCTGTCCTTTTTGTGTGCTTGGCTCTTCTTATGAGAACAACACCCCTGTTTCCATTTGGAGACTTCTCTTTCCTTCACTGGGGTTTAGACAAAGCTGATTCTGGCTTGGCCAAGCAGTGCATTTCAGGATCCCTGACCACAGTGCTTGGAGTCAGTTCTGAGACTTTTGTTGGAAGTGTTAGGGCAAGGTATTCCATTTCTACGGAGGTGGCTAAGCTGGTAGGGTATACAGCTGGGACTTGTAAAAGCTACTTGCTACCGTGCAGAGAGACCGTGCCTGAGAATGAAATTAACATAGAGGAAAGCAGAGATGGGGATGAACAGGAACTGACTCCTGACCATAGCATGGGAAGCACCTGGATCCAGCTGTGCCTGAAACCCACATCCTGGTCTTTTCAATTATAGGAATTAATTTATTCCTCCCCCTACTCCTTTAAACCGGTTTGAAGTATAACTTGAAGAGTATTAATATACTCACTTTCCTGGGGCTTCTTGAACTCAGCCCTGCAGAGACTCACAAACCTGACCTCCTATTCCCTTCACTTCTTGGTTCCTGAACTCTTAGCCCTCTAGGGTTGACTCAATGGCTCAAAACTCTTGGCTTAAAATAATTTAGGGACTCATATGTCACGTTTCCCAGTCTCCTATGCTAACAGGTGGGGGGTTACACTCAAAATATTTAACAGATGGTGCAGCATGGGCCCTGACCCATCAGAAATGGACTGTACCCTGGGGCGGGGTCTTCAGTATTGTCCCTTTAGCTGCTGGACTATGGAAAGGTCCAGGAGGTCTTGGGGGAAGAGGCAGGGTGACAGGGGTCCCCAGTTCCTCAGTTCTTACTCTCTGAGGGATGTCTGGGCTTCACTACACACTGGCCCAGGCCCCAGACCCGCGAGACCCTGCAGCCCCGTCCTCCTGGGGCCTGGGCCTCTCTCTCTCTCACCTGCCTGGCTTGTCCTTGCAGGCCTGCAGGCGCGCTCGGACATCGTCATACGTGAGGAAGGCCATGTAGCCGGGGTGGTTGACCGCCAGGAGCTGCCAGTTCTTGAGGAGTGTTGGCCATGGCTGGGGGGGGCAGGGCTTGGGTCAGGGAGGGACCAAGGAAGCACCCGCATCCCGAGTGCCTCCCGGGGTCCGAGAATCCAGCCACGTCATTCACACCCGTGACGGGCATCAGCAATGTCTCTTTTACATAGAAGACCCAGCCCCTTCCTTCCCCAGGACTCACGAGTTCAGGATCCCAGTCCCTCCTCCCCTAGACCCGGGGGGGGTCCAGCCTCCAGCCCCTCCTTCTCCCAGGACCCAAGAGTCCAGGCCCCCGGTCCCAGCCTTTTCTGACCTGGAAGAGCCTGGTGAAGATGTCGAACTCGAAGATGGACACGTGACCGCTGCAGGTGAGGTCAATCGTGGAGCGCAAGGCGAGGGCCGTGGAGCCTGGTTCCACCGGGTGGCAGGTGCGCAGGAGCGACTCGAACTCGGCCCAGGGCAGCACACACCTGGGCAGGGGTGCGGTGGGGGAGATGCATCGGAGGCTTCTGGGAGCCTGGGATGGGAGGATCCGTAGGGAGGAAGCGGCTGGGGGCCTGGACTCCAGGGTCCCTGGGCGGGAACAGGGTGGGGCTCCCAGCCGAGGGACCCTGGGGGGGCGAGTGCTCACTCACCGGGCTCCGCAGCGCTCCCTCCAGAAGGTGTGGGCCGGGGCCTGGGTGAGCTGGTACGTGTGTCCACAGTACTTTCCCCTGGGGAAGAGCCCGCCCAGCTCCGCGTGCATGTGGCTGAAGATGAGGGCCAGCTTGGCCAGCTGTCGCCTGTGAGGATGGGCGAGGACGCAGGCTGGGCCTTGGGGCTCCCACTGACACCCCCTTACACCCCGCTACGGGGAATAGCCCAGGGACAAGGCCCCCAGACTCTCTCTAACAAGTCAGTGCAGACAGGAGTCCATTCCAAGACTGCCTGTCTCGGTCCGAGGCTCCCTTCTCTTCCCTTCCCTTCCTTGTCCGTGAAGGAAGTGTGGAAGCTGCCAGTATCCAAGTCAGCCTCGCCCCACAACGCCCAGCGTCTGCCTAAAGTCCACCATGGCTGGAGCCGAAACCTTGCTTCATGGGACTGTGAGGACACCTAGCTTCAGGGCGCAGCCTGCGTGCAGCTCACACTCCCGAAATGCCTCTCAGGTTTCAGCGTCACCAGCGGGTGTGGGGATGGGCCCTGTCTCTGCCTCCCTGAGTCACTGATGAGGGTGTGGGGGCAGTCTAGAGTAGCTCTGACCCTTATCAGCTGTGTGATTTTTGACACGTTCTGTTTTCCCGAGCCTCAGTTTCAACTGCGAAGTGGGTCTAAGTACAGGGAGCAGTGAGGATCCTCACACGTTTTACTCGCACATAAATGCTTAGCATGCTGGGCACAGAATTGGCACTCGGTCCGTGTTCATTTCACTCCCGTTCTTATTCTATGTTACTAGTGTCCTTGGGCACTCTGGGAGGCCGAGGCAGGAGGATCGCTTGAGCTCAGGAGTTCGAGACCAGCCTGAGCAAGAGTGAGACCCCCCCGCTCCCCCCGCCGTCTCTACAAAAATTGAAAGATTAGCCAGGTGAGGTGACATGCGCTTGTAGTCCCAGCTACTCGGGAGGCTCAGGAAGGAGGCTCCCTTGAGCCCAGGAATTCAAGGCTGCAGTGAACTGTGATCACGCCACTGCACTCTAGCCTTGGTGACAGAGTAAGATCTTATCTTGAAAAAAAAAGCCCACAGAAGGCAGGCTGAGCACCTGTTCCCCCGTGAGTGAATGAATGAATGAGTGAATGGCGTGTCTAAGGCTCTGGCAAGGTCATTGCCAGACATTCTGGGACATTCTGCCCAATAACCAGACTCTCGGAGAAAAGATTAAAGCCTTTTTTATTTTTCTGGTGCCAGTCTGAAAGGCTAATGTGAGGGAGAGGAGATTGGGCAGCAAGAAGGTTCTGGAAGGTTTTGGAGGAACTTTCTCAGATTATGAAAAGTTGGAGAGTCCCCAGTCTGCCTCTAGTTGGGCTGCTGGACCTGGAGAGGTTGGGAGGTGGGGGCAAAAAGACCTGAGTTTTAGGCACATGGAAGAGAAGAGGGAAGTCCCCAGTGGCCCCCAGGCTGTGTCTTCTCCCAGGGCTCTTTGCCACTGACCCCCTTGGCACTTAGTATTGGCCTTCAGCCATCGTATCTTGCTCCATCTTTGATTAAATTCTTTATCAAAACAGCTCTGCTGATAGCAGCAGTTCGTTATATTCCCTTTTCTTGTTTCCAGGCTGATCCGTCAGGGACATTACTGATCAAGGGCCTGTCTGTTCCCAGCTCAGAACTCTGTGTGTGAGAGGGGAGGGTACACCCGCTTCAAGACCAGCTGTTAGGAGGAAACCCGGGGAGGGCAGTGCTGTGGGGGGGCCTGCTCAGGTCCCTCCCGACTCCCGTGGCTCTCCGGGGGTCCTGCTCTGACAGTCCCCAGCACCCTGCCCTGTGCGGCTCACCGTGCTCCCCTGTGCTGCTGTGTCCTGCAGCGCGGCCGCCTCCTGCCTAGTGCCCAGCACAGAGGTGACGCCGATACACACTGCAGGTTGATAAAAACGGCAGACCTCTCATTACAGTTCCCTTTTCCCCCTTCCTTTCCCTGGACAAGACAGACCAGGCCGTCTCCTGGGTGGCTGACTTCAGAAACAGCAAGGGGGCCCCTGTCTGCACATTGCAAATACCCCCCTATCGACCTGGGGACCAGGACCGACATTTCCACCACCCCACTCACCACTCTGCAGTAAAGCAGGGACACCCCGGAAAAACAAAGGCAAACACTCTCTTGAAGAATTAGCTCGTTATCATTATTGCCTTTGAAAACCTGGATGAAAGTGGCTCAGTAATCGGTCCCGAGGCAAAGTCCTGAGGGAATGGGGCCTGGCACCAGCAGGCTGGGCTAGGAAGGAGCTGTGGGAAAGGAAATGATGCTAATCACTGGCGCTGCCGTTTACATGGTAGCCACTAACATCTGTTTACAGTGCCCGGACACCGGGTGCACGTGACAAGGCTGTGATGTGGGCTTTGTCATTGTGCCCCTCTGCCCCGGGAGTAAACCCAGACTGAGAAAGGCTAAGATGGCAGCGGACAGAGCCTGGACCGCCACCCGGCTCTCCCGTTGTTACGTCCCATGCCATGCTTTTCCACGGAGGAGTGTGCGCACATGCGTGGCTGGTGCCGGGCACAGACCCGGCCAGGCTGGAGAGGGGAGCGCCATGGGAACGCGCGGCCGGATTCCGCAGAGCCTGAGTTGCAGGGATGGGAAACGATGAAGAGCAGCTTAGTCTCTAGAACATGCGCCTCCGATGGTCCCTCTGCGGCTGTTACCAGGGATCCAAATGCTTGCTCTCCTAGCTGCTGGCTTCGTCACCAGCCTCCCAAGCCATGTGTTGCAGCCTGTTCCATGCGGAACCCGTGCCCAGCCCCATGCTTGGCCCTGAGAAGGTGCTCGACCCTGGATGCTGCCAGTGCCAGCGTGCAAGGCCTGAGGAAGGCCTGTCTGGCCGCCCCGCACGAGCCTGGGGGAAGGGATTGCTGGGAAGCTGAGGTGGGAGTTGTGCTGGATTATCTGATGGGGGCGGCAGAGGCAGAGAGATAAAGGATAATGGAGGGACGGGCTGCCAGGAAGATGCCGAGTGGACGGCAGGGGACGCAGGAGAAGGGGAAGGGCTGGCAGCACAGGGGTACCCTGTCCTTCGATCCCATGGGTTGCCCTTGGTCTCCTCTCACCTTGTCATTGTTGAGAAGGACACTAGATGCCCACAGGGACATTTTTTGTCCCAGGCCCAGTGACAGGCAGGAGGGAGGGGTAAAGAGAGAACAAACAGAAAAGGGAGGCCAGCGGGAACCAGGCCTGGGAAATCTCCTCCCCCACCCTGCGCCCACGTCTCCTCAAGGACCTCGGGCTGTGAATTCTGTGACTCGAGCTTGACACCTCGCAGCAGCTGGGGCGGGAGGGCTGAGGCCACATCGGGCCAGGGGAATGGAGAAGACCTGTTCCCCGTAAATGGGGACATCTGTGCCTCAGGGAATCTTGGTTTTGGATCCCAGGCTGCCCACGCTCCCCAAGTGCTTCAGCAGGGCTGTGCCTGGACACTGCAAACAGCAGCCCGAACAAATTTCTTTAGAATGGTACGTCATTGCCAAGAAAAAAAAAAGTCCCAGCTATATCCCAGAGCCAGACTGAAATATATTTATTGCCTATTTTAAATGGCTTGGTCAATGGGCCCTTCCGGAAGGCGGGTAATTGAAAATTATGGAATAATGATGTCAAAATAGTTTTGGCGTCGAGGATGCAGTGTGGTTTGTAATCAGAAGACTGGGTTCCAGACCCGCCTTGGCCATTTCCCAGCAGTGTGGCCTGGGGCAAGCCACTTACACTTAGCCCCTCTGAGCCTCAGTTTCCTCTGCTATAAAATGGGGACAGCAAGCTCTGCATGAGGCTGAGGCTGCCAGGAGATGGGGTGATGTGACATTTGATCCTCCTTTGCTCACTCACTGTGCTTTCCCCATGGCCCCTGCAGTCCCTCTAGGTGCTTACCCTGTGGCCCTGGCTCCCCCAAAGACCATTACTGGACCCAGAGAACCGTGCTCAGCAGAAAGAGTGCAGAGATCAGTGCCAGCTCCTAAACTCCCCCCACGCCTACTTCTACTCCTGCTGCGATACCCTTTGGGGGACCCTGGCTGGCCCAGGAGCTGTCAAACAGAGGTGTCACTGGCCCTCGTTCCCAGACCGCCCTCCTCCCACCGCAGCACCCCAGCTAGGATGGCAGCGAGGACGTGAGTCCTGCCCTTCATTTTACAAATCAGGAAACTAAGGCCCAGACGGGAAGAGAGAGGAGTAGACCCGAGCCAGGGTCCAGTGTCTCGACTGCCAATCCAGGCAAAGGCCAGCAGAGTATCACCGATCTCCCCTCCTCTCGTCCTCAGTCACAGGTTAATTCAGGCCAATCAGCGGAAGAACCTCACTCCCTCAAGGCCTAGGGAGACCCAGGAAACAGCCTAGACAGTGTAGGAAACCTACTTCAGGAAGCTGAGAAACGACCAAGTTACTTATTAATGGCTCCACACAGAAAGTGCAAAGTGGGAAGGAAAAGGAGGGAGCCAGGGTCCCCTCTCCCCAGCCGAGTCTGCTGGGTGACCTTGAACATGCGGCTGAACCCTCTCTGCCCCGGTGCTCTGCCTTACCCCGAGGGAGCACGTGATCACCTTGACCTGGCGCTGCCCTGGGCACCTGCTCTTGCCCTCCCGGTTCTGTGAACAAAGCAGGGACTGCTTGGCTCCAAAACTGGGGAAAGGCCTGGGTGCTGAGGTGCCAGTCAGCCTGTGCCTGCCCTCCACCCCTGGGGGCGGGGGAGAATGCTGCCGAGGCCCAGCACCATGCCAACCCGGAGTGACCCCAGGGTCTGTCAACACTGACATTCTCCTTACGTTTTTGCTCAGGACATCTTCCTTCCCTCCTCCCCTGCCCGGCCTCCATGATCTCCTTCCCTGAAGGACGGGGTGGGGAGGCAGAGAGCAGAACTGCGAAGAATCACAGACAGAGGCATCCCAGCCCTACTCGCCCCACAGCGGGCAGGCAGCCCAGAATGAGATGGTGCGGGGACCGGGACAAGAAACCAGGAGACAAGGCTCCCCCGGGAGCGCCCCTCTAACTCAGTCACCCCGGCCTCCGCACTCACACTCCAGTTGTTCAGGGTCCTGTGTTAAAGCTGGGGAGACCCAGCGGGAGGGGCGCACAGATCTGTCTTTCGGGAGATCCCAACCCAAGGCAGGACTGTGCTGTTAGACTCTGAGGTTGGGAGCCGCACCCTGTGCATGACAGCATCCCCCGGGGCCCCCTGCGGTGCTGGCGATGGGGGGAGGGACACACTCCTTAGATGTCGCTGACTGGAACTCGCAGTCTGTCACCTGGAATACCTCTTCCCCACGGTGCACGCCTGGCTCTCTCCTGTCGTTCAAGCCTCGGCTCTAATGTCACCTTCCCAGAGAGGCCTCCCCTGAGCACTAAAGTAGCCCCCCACCTCTGCCACTCTCCACCCTACCCTGCTTTATGTCCTTCATGTCACCATCTAGAGTTCTCTTCCGGATGCAGGCTCCGCGACAGCAGGGCCCTGACCTTGTCTGTCACGTTCCTCCCTAAAACAGGGTCTGACTTAGATAACTGTTGTGTGAATTAACGGCTGGGATGAGTTCTGAGAATTTTTTTGACTTAAAAAACTGACATATAATTTAAATACCATAAAATTCATATATTTAAGTGTACAATTCTACAATTCAATGGCTTTTAGTATACTGGAGGTGTGAAACTACCACCGTGATCTATGTTTGGAACATTTCTGTCACCGCAAAAAGCAATCCCATATCCCTCAGTAGTCAGCCATTCCCTATTCCTCTCTACACCCCACCCTCAGCCCTAGGCAATTACTAACCTACTTTCTGTATCTGTAGATTTCCCTATCCTGGACTTTTATATAAATGGAATCACACAAGATATGGTCTTCTGTGTCTGGCTCCTTTCACTTAGCATGATGTTTCCAAGGTTCATCCATGTTGTATTAATAGCATGTGTCAATATCTCATTCCTTTTTATGGCTGAGTGATATTCCATTGTATGGATGTACTACATTTCTGTTTTGTTTACTGCAGGGGTCTTGCTATGTTGCCCAGGCTGGTCTCAAACTCCTGGGCTCAAGTGATCCTCCCTCCTCAGCCTCCCTGGTAGCTGGGACTACAGGTATGTACCACTGCATCCAGCTAAATATACCATATTTTGTTTATCCATCCCTCTGTTGATGGTCATTTGATTTATTTCCACTTTTTGACTATTATGAATATTGCTACTATGAACATCTGTGTACAAATTTTAGTGTGGACATGTTTTCAGTTCTTTGCGGCATATACCTAGGAGTTGGGGTCATATGATAGCCCAATGTTGAGAGGGGTTTTTAAAACTCGAACCATGTCTGATGCTGGACTCCCCGTAGGCTTTTGGCACAGGTTTGTTTTGTGCTGAAAAGTGGACAAGGTGTGGAGAGAGAGGCAGAGGCTTTCTGGATGGGAGACCGACCAGAGCCCAGCTCAGAGGGAGGATCTGGCTCGTGTGTTCCAGGGACCTCAGAGGGCCAGCGAGTCTGAGCGTGGCCTGGGTAACCAGTGCCTGGAAGATAGGGTTTCACGCAATGGGCAGGACGGTGTCATAGCTGGGTCTTGGGCAGGGCAAGACTTGCAGACTAGAAGAAATTTGAGAGGGAAAAAGGTAGAAAAGGAGAGAGGGAATAGGGCACAGAGGAAGAACTCAACAAGCCTTCGGTTACGAGGGTGCAGGCAGGGGAGAGGCCAAGGTGAGGCCAGGAAAAGGCTGAGGAGGCTCTGAAAGTCACTTAACTACCCCGATGTCTCTCAGATAAAGGGGTCTCCCAACTACCTGGGCTGGTTAGACAGGTCCCCGAGAAACCAGGAAGAAAACCCAATCTTTCATCTAAATACCCCTT
Organism: Avahi laniger; assembly: GCA_963575035.1. Taxonomy (NCBI): domain Eukaryota; kingdom Metazoa; phylum Chordata; class Mammalia; order Primates; family Indriidae; genus Avahi; species Avahi laniger. The sequence continues at coordinate 9,061 of CAUYSK010010379.1, read as the reverse complement.
CGCCTTTCCTATCTGACAAAGTTCATACCTATACACCCTGCCAACCAGGTAGCCTTTTGTTGTTCTCTTCTCTGAAAGATTTCCTCCTTGTGGTAAGCAAGATCTTCCTAAGGAAGCTGTAGTCTAGATTCTTCCTCCCTCTTGCCTGCATGTGTTGGCCTCCTTCAAGATCTCTGTCTATGCTAGAGCCTCAGAGGCAGAGAGAGAGAGAGCAGGAGTGCGCACAGAGGCTGGTGCTGCCCAGAGCAGAGGCTCGAGTCCCCCCCTGCACCCACCCCAACTTTCACCGCTCTCCACGTGTGGTCCTGCCAACGCATGTCCCTATGGAGGCGTCCAGGAGCCCTGTTCAGCCCGGGCCCCCGGTCTAGGCAGGACCTGAGTAGGAGCCCTAGAGAAAGGCGCTCTCCCACGTGTCATCCGTCACTCTCCCCCCAACCCCCGCAACAGCTGGCTTTAACAGATTTGTTAAACCAATCCCCACTCACAAGTACTAGAGCTGCACTAGCTGGTAATCACTTAAGCTGAAAAGCACTTACTTGCAAGGGTATTAGCATTTTAACTGAGACATGGCAAGGCCCCGTGGAATCAAGCTTTAGAGGCTGGTTTCTGGGCTGGTTTCAAAGTTCTGTTTGTTTGGGGGGATGCGGAACTGCGACGAGAGCTGCCCAGAGTTAGCTAGGTGGTGGGAGACTATCACGTATGCTCAAAGTCACACCTGGGACATCCCTCCATTTCCACTGGAAGTCTGCTTTGCTCTTAATCAAAGGAAAGGGTTCTTTTTGACATTTTGTCTTGGAAGTGGGAGGACTGAGGTTCAGAATTTAAAGCTGAACCACTGATAGGACCTACCCCCCTCAAAGATCCGAGCAGGAAGGCCCACCGTTGCCTTCCCAGGCGAGAGCACAGAAACACTCGGCCCGTGAGTATCCACAGGGATACACATCCCATGCCCCTGGTCTGCAGAGTTGAAGCTCACTACCCACAAAGCAAGAGGCACTGCCAAAGTATCTCGTTCTAGAGACAAATGTCTAGGTTCAAACCTGGCTAGATCTCTTCTTGACAACTGCATGATATGGGCCAAGTTTCTTAATCTTTCTGTGCCTCAGCTTCCTTACGCACAAAATAGAGATAATAGTACTACTTCCCAGGGGTGCTGCGGAGATCGAATGGGTTGATATGTGCAAAGTGCTATGAACAGTGCCTGGCACAAAGTACAAAATAAAATCAGTTACAATTGTTGCCATTATCATTTTTCTTTTCTGTGAGCCAGTGTCCTGCTGTAGGACTGTCTCCACCAGTCAGAGCTGCCTGTTGATTAAGGAGCCCTGAAGGAGGCACAAAGCTGTCCAGGAAAAGGTGGCCCAGTTGGGTGTGTATCTCTGCCGGCTTCACAAAACCTGGCCTGCCAACCTGTCGTTTAGAATTATCCTCACTGCCTTTCCTGTTCTTTGCACTACACATGTTCTTAACAGTTCCAGGTAAGGGAGCTTTCATCAGTTAAAATACTTAAGAAAAAATCTCTGATATTTGAAGATACTTTATCTTCATTTCTAATTAAGCCTCTAGGCAGAATGGATCTTGAGCTCTTCCTTACGATTTTTGAATCTCCTATACATCCAATCCTGTACCAAACCCACAGGAACACTGGCACACACAAGGACACTTGCTTTGGAAAGAGAGAATTCTTCAGTTTACAAGAGGATTTGGGGGAAATGGGGCCAATCACACCCGAATCACTAATGTTTTAAACTCAGTTCCGTCTGTATTGACACCTGTGCTTCTCTCCATTGGCTGTTAGTGAGGACAGCAACACCCACCATCACGGATACTTCGAGGAGTGAGCAAAGGGCAAGAGCCCTTGGTCCAGAATAGTCCCTCCAGAGGTTTCTCTGGGATAGTCCAACTGTGATTTTTGTCCCCAGGCTAGCTGCTTGCTTGAGTCCGTGCAATTCAGAAGACCACTCAGCCAGGAGCTGGGACCAGGGAAATCATGCAGCAGCCTCTGGTTTGCAAGTCCTCTGTTCCCTATTCTATTCTGGGTCTCTGTTTTCCCAGCTGCACCAAGGGAGTGAATCCTGCTGCCTTTCCACAACGGCGCCGCGGAGGTGGCCCTGTCCAATTTGAGCCAGGAGAATGAGGCTCTGCAAGGGTATCCAAAGGGGACATGCCAGGGAGAGAGCAGAGCCCTGTCCTGGGGCAGAGGCCAGGGAGTAGTGGCATGGGGAGAAAGTGGGGAGCAGAGGGGACTCCTGGCACTAGGGATGGAATGTCACCCTACCAAGCTACCGGTGAGATGCCCTGGGCCTTCTACCTAGCCCTTGCAGTGAGGTGTGGTGTCTCAGGGGCAGCAGGGATCCACCTCTAGGGGCCAATGCTGGAACTGTGTCCTGGCTCCCCCAGAATCAGGACCACACAGGACCCACTAGCCCCGTCGCTGGACGTGGGGAAGGGACAGCCTGTGTCAGCTGACGTGGAGCTGATTATGAGCGGAGCCCGGCCCTGGGTGCTCAGTCAAGCCGCAGGCTAGCTCTGACACCCAGCGCTGCCACTGAGCTGGCCCTCCCACTGCCCTGCCACCTCACTCCAATTCCGCCCCGGCATCGGCAGGCAGCGGGCTACTGACAAACCTCAGAGAGCTGTGCAAGAGAGGGACCCTCCCCGCCTCTGCAAACTCCATCACTCCTTTCTCCCCGCGTGGGGTAGCAGGTGGGGGAAGGGGTGGGAACTGGTTTTACCCTCTCACGCGGGTGAGCGAAGACAAATAAATAATCCAGAAGTCACCTTCAGTCTCCGGGGAGAGTTTTCCCGGGAGAGGTGGGGTGGGGGAGGGAGGCAACCCTTCCGCCGAGGCGGGGTGCAGCTGGCGGAGCTGGCGAGGGTGGTCGCGGCCGACCAGGAGCAGCCCGGCACGGCTGGGGCAGGACTGGGCAGGGGCGGAAGGGAAGGGTCCCCACGGCGCGGGTGGGCGCCGGGGACTGCGGCGGGGCGCGCGGGCGCGGCACTCACGTCCTCTTGAAGACGCCCCCGAGGGCGCTGCCCAGCAGGAGGCAGAGCTGCTGCGAGAAGAAGACCCAGGAGATCTGGGGCAGCGAGCTGTGCGTCTGGCAGCGCAGGTCCAGCAGCGTGGGCCCCAGGAAGGCGATGCACAGGCCGAAGCTGAAGAAGACGCTCCAGTAGGTGAGCGTGGGCTGCAGGTTGCGGCGGAGCAGCCCCGACACGCGGCCGTCGCAGCCCATGGCCCCGGCTGGCGGGCTCGCGGCTCTGGCTCCGAGCGAGCCCGGTGCCCGAGTGCCGCGCCGCCCGCGCGAGGGCCGGCCGGGCTGGGGAGGCCGGCGGCCGGGAGGGAGGGGCGGGGAGGGGCCGCCCCGGCGAGGGGCCCCGCCCTCGGGCCCGGGGAGCGGCGGGGGCGCCTGTGCGGCCGGTGGGCAGCGCGTCGGCTCCCGCGCCTTCCCCGTGCGCTGCCGGGCGCCGGCCTCCCGCGGCTGCCCGAGCACACATGCTCGCCCTCCCCCGCCTGCGGGAGACCAACCGCGAGCGGCGCCGCAGCCCGCCCCCTCGCGCCCGGCCGGCCTCCCACGCAGCCCCGGGCGCCCATTTTAGAGCCCGGCAAACCGAGAGCCGAGACGTCCTGCATCTGCAGAGAGAGGCTGGAGCCCTCCCCGCGCCTGGACTTCGGCGGCGCCGGAAACCCCGACCCCTGACCCCTTAATCCCAGGGGCTTCCCAGAGGGACTTCGAGGGTCTGACGGCGCCCCGCCTTCCCCGGTGGAAGGCAAAATCTCCTCAGTGCGTCTTCTTCCCGGGAGGGTATTTATGATTTTCATTAGAACCTCAAGAGGTTAAGCACGTTGCCCTTTAGAAGGAAAACCCTAAAAACTCGCCATCCTCTTCCCACTAAGCTCCCTGACAGGGTCTGAGAGCCGCCCTCCGCAGCCTCATCTTATCTGCGCCCTGGCCAGGTGCGGGAAGGGGGAGGGAGTCGTCGCCTGCAGACTCCATCTCCCTCCTTCTAGCAAGTTGGAGGAGGGGAGGGGGTGGAGAGGGAAGGATGGTGTCCTAGAAGAACCCCAGGGAAGAATTCTGAAATAATCCTCTAGAATAAATAAACCACGGGTTCTAGGGAAGATTGTCCTTTCAATGGGTAAAGCCTGGGCAGCGGGTAGCGGAATGTTTAGCCTCCAGACTGGGGGTCCCTCAAGGAGCTGCAGCTGAGCCGGGCTGTCCCTTCATCAGGTGGTCACCACGGGCTGGTGGGTTCAGCGTGATCCTGCTCCTGAGGGAGCCAGGACACTGGTTCCCGGAGGCAAAAAGCAGCAAGACCCTACAGTGTCACCTCTGCCCGGCATGCTAGTAGTGGCAGGAGCCATGACATTATGCCTGCCAGGGGGACCAGGGCTGAAAGGACTGAGGGGGTACATGAGGGGGTGCCCCCAAGACAACCTGGCATGAGGTGGGGTCAACCAGCTTCTCCTGCAAGTGCTGGACCCATCTCACAGGAACACCTGGACATCTGCTCCATCCACCCCTAGACTGTGAGCACCAGAAAAGGGAGTCCTAGCCTCCCTTTTCCTCCGTCAGTCTGTGGGTGATGACAAGTACTTATTCAGTGGTGATAATGGTGGGCCTACACAGTACGTGTAATCAAGTAAAAAGCTATCCTCTGGGAAAAAACAAATCATAACCTCCAGTTTTTGATTGAATCCTCTCTGCCACTATCACAGAACTCCAGCACCACGGAAGCTCAGAGCTGGAAGACATAACCTCCAACTGAGTCCTCTATCGCCACCCCGTAATTGCTGTTAAATGCCTGCCAATCCTGTCCTTGACTGACACCTTTACTGATGGGGACCTTACTTATCCTTTCTTGGGGGGCTGCCTGCCATGCAGGTGAGCTCTGGTTGTAGGAGGGGTCTTGCACTCAACTGAAATGCCCTCCCTGTAACTGCTCCCCACGGCCCCACAGAAAGCAAATCTAATTGCTCTGTACATTTAGTCCTTCACGCACATAATGACCTTGCCCCGGTGATTTTGCTTCTCCTGCCCAAACCCCGGAAATTCTTTCAACACTTCCCTAGGTGGTGTTCCCCAGCTATATCACCCTACTGGCTCAGCTCCTGCAGCCAGAGTGACAGTCACTCTGGCACAGTGAGGCAGCCCGTGCCTTGGGTGCTGGAAGCATTCTATAGCTTGATCTGGGTGGTGGTTACACAGGTGTAAATGTATGTAAAAATTTATTGGACTGTATACTTAACGTTTGTGTTTTATTGTAACTTGTACTTCAATAAAATAGTAAAAATAAAAAGTGTAGCACTCCTTACTTAAAAATGTGAGGCACTCCACCATGAATACAATACTTGGCCCCTGTATAGTCAAAGACCTCTTGGGTACTGGTACCGTAAAAGGCCCTGGGATTGAGATGAGCAGGTAAGGCAACACGTATAGTCTTTCATATCCATGCCGGATTGGTTCCAGGACCCCCTGCAAATACCAAAATCCAAAGATACTTAAGTCCCTGATATAAAATGGCGTAGTATTTGCATTTAACCTATGCACATCCTCCTTCATATTTATTTATTTATTTATTTTTAGAGATAAATTCTTGCTCTGTTACCGGGACTGGAGTGCACTGACACAATCATAGCTCACTGCAACCTCAAACTCCTGGGCTCAAGCGATCCTCCTGCCTCAGCCTTCTGAGTAGCTGGGGCTAAAGGTGCAAGCCAGCACGCCCAGCTAATTTTTTATTTTTTGTGGAGATGAGGTCTTGCTAAGTTGCCCAGGCAAGTCTTGACCTCCTGGCCTCGAGTGATCCACCTGCCTTGACTTCTGAAAGTGTTGGGATTACAGGTACAAGCCATCGTGCCCAGCCCCATCCTGCATACATTAAATTATCTCTAGATTACTTATAATACCTAATACAATGTAAATCCTATATAAATAATTGTTACATTGTGTTATTTGGGGACTAATGATAAAAAAAAGTTTGTACATGTTTAGTACAGAGGCAATTTTTTTTCCAAGTGATTTTGATCTGTGGTTGGTTGAATCCACAGATGCAGAACCTGCAAGTCCAGAGGGTTAGCTGTCACACAACGAGGTACATTCTGGAATAGGGGTGGCTTGCGAGCCTGGAGAGGGGGCGTCTAATTCTGCCTGGCAAAGCTTCGTGGAAGAGGTAACTTCTGAGCTGGGTCTGCAAGATGAGTACACATATGAAAAGATTTTGCTTACTCTTTCCTTAGCTCTTTCTCTGTCTCTTCCATTTTCCAGCGTCACACATTGTCCCCCTCCTTTAGGAATCTTTCCCGGATAAATTCACTCCAGCCCTCAATTCCAGCAAGACTGAGATCTACTTCTGTACCCCTACGACGTCTCCACAGGACTGGGTATTACATTCCACAGACTGTTCCTCTTCTTACCTCCCCACCCTTCACTGCAGCCAGTTAAATCACGAGTTCTTAAGGGCTGGGACTATATTTACCTGTGCTCTAGCTCTCTCCACCCCTACCCATGCGCCTCACATCCCAGAATGCCTTGCACATAGCAAGTCCTGGATAAATTTATTTGTACAACGCCTTTACAGTTACTTTTGGTTTTACGTTTATATGTCTTATCTCCCAACAGCAAGTTCCCACGGGCAGAGGCTGTCCAACCTTTCGTATGTGCTGAGTATTCAAATGATTGTTCTTGGTTTCATTCTTAAATTTGAAAGATTAGACCTTAGATGGTTGCTTGACTCCTCTCTGATTTCTCTCCTTATAAACTGGCGGGGAGTTATCCCGATCGAGCTCTGGAAGGTGGTTTGAGACCCCAGTACATGGAAAGAACAAATTGATTAGAAGAAAGGATCTGCAGGAGTGAAGGGTTCTCAAGCTCTTAGAGACAGAAATCTATTCATTGCCTGAAAGATCACCTCTCCAGAATTTTCTCTGATCTTTCTAGGCTCCTTCTGTGGGGCTTCCAGCCTATCGCAGTGTTAATTATCTGTTTACTGCTGCTGTTCCAAGGCAAGGACTGTGGGATTTGTTCATCACGGGGTGCCCAGATTTCTGACTCCTTGGTGAGAGGTGTTTGCATTCCACTGAACTCCTCCTCTTACACCTGGAAGTTGAGAAACAAAAAACCAATGGCACATCTTTGACCATCTGTAGGTAATTTACATCCTGGAAATACACAGGAGAAGGTAAACAAGATAATATAACACAGAGTGAAATAAGAGCTAGGTATCTTTACTACTATCCTTTTGCATGCATCACAGCTGTGGAAATTCCTTAGCGTATAAACCCATGTTGTACATTTTGTTTTTGTTATTGTTTCTGTTAGAATTGAAAACCTTAAATATGAAAAAAAAATGCACAAAGGGAAAAGGCCTGATTATTGCTAGCGTAGAGGGTGGTCACTAGGATGCGGGCCTGATTTCATGCCTGGCAGGATCCTCTTAGTGACTCCTGGTCTGCCCTCGGTCCCCAGAGCCCCGGAGTCTCTGTTTCCTAGATTCTCAGGAGGCCAGGCAGGAGCAGCAGAGGGAAGTCTCCGGTTCAAAGTCACTGGGCACATCTTGCAGTTCCTTTGGCCATTCTGTGGCATGAGGCGCCCCTCCCCAACTTCCGGATTTTGTCTTAGCCTCCACGTTGTTGCTTAGTGCCAGGTAGCTTAGTGCCAAGGACCGTACCTGGATGGCCCAACTACCTTAACACACATGAATGCAAACAGCAGAGGTGGATATGTGTACAAAGAGCCTCCTTAACTAAATATCCGGATGAACTCAGTGCCCGGGCTGCCTGGAGGACAAGGGGAGTGGTCACCGCAGGTGCCGAGGAGGATAGGAGGGACAGGAGGAAGCAAGATGACCAGAAGTGTCTTAGAGTTGGACCGGTGGCCACAAACACCTTGGAAAGATGTTGCATAGTATCTGGCATTTAGTGGGTGCTTAGTATGTGCTAGTGCTTAAAAGTGCTAGTTGAAGCTAGTCTAACTGAGAGTTGGAAGGACTCTGAAATTATCTAGTGCAGCCTCCCACTCAGAAACGGAATTCCATGCACAGCATCCCTGCAGGTAGCAGCCCGGCCTCCCCCTGCGCGTGCCCAGGCTGTGCACCTGTGAGAAACCGAGCCACAGTTTCCTCCTCTCTAAAACGGGGAGAGTAATAACTCACTGTGGGAAAATGTAGATAGTATGTGTCACGGAAACTGGCCACACCAGGTTCCTAATAGATTCTCGTTATTGGTATTAACAACACAAGCTGCCATTCCGGTTTTGTATACTAGGACAGTGGCCAGCAAATAGTGTCCCTGGGCCAGCAGCAGCAGCATGTCCAGGGAACTTGTTAGAAATGTAGATTCTCAGTCTCGCCCCGGACCAGCTGAATCAGAAACTCTAGGAGTGAGGCTCAGTAATCTGTTTTTTAATAAGCCCTCCAGGGGATTCACATGCAGCTACAGTTCGAGAATCACAGATGCAGAGCCACAAAGAAGAAGACTCATTCCCATTGCAAGAGAGAGTGCGTATTTGGGGACACTCTGTGTTCTTCCCACGCCATATTGTTCCCGGTGTTATCGTCTCCACTTCCTGCAGCTACTCCTCGGTTACCATGTATTCCCTCGCATCACACCGCGCTCTGATTGTCAGTGACCCTCCCGGCACTGCACCCAGGACTCCCAAGTGGTCTGAGTAGTGCACAGTGCAATGGGTTTGCTACCTCCTCTACTCTGGAAATGCTGACAAGTATTTATTGAGTGTCTACTATATGCCAAGCATATGATTTACAGTACTATTTAGTTTGCTTTTTTTTATCGAAGTTAAACTTAAATATATTTAAGTACACAAGTCTTAACTAAATAGCATGCTTGATGAATTTTTACATGTGTGCACATCTATTTGACCACCATCCAGATCAAAATATAGGACACTGGCCGGGCACAGTGGCTCACGCCTGTAATCCTAGCTCTCTGGGAGGCCGAGGCGGGCGGATCGTTTGAGCTCAGGAGTTCGAAACCAGCCTGAGCAAGAGCGAGACCCCGTCTCTACTAAAAATAGAAAGAAATTAATTGAACAACTAAAAA
>CAUYSK010010378.1:0-32208 GCA_963575035.1 Avahi laniger | reverse complement strand
TTTAAGTAATAAGCCACAAGGGAGCTTGGTTTACTTTTAAAAAAAAAAAAAAAAAAAAAACGAGCAGCTTTGGGTCTCAGTTTCTATACATGTAAAAGAAGAATATTTGACCAAATGATAATTTCAGTGATTATTCCAAGTTCAGAGTTTTATTGTTTTAAGAAAGTTAAGTAAACTGATTTCTTCTATTCCTTAAGTAGAAAAGACACAGAAACATATCACTTTTAGTCCCCGTACATCCAAGATTGAGTTAAATTACATCAACTACTGGCTAGCTGCCTCCGTATCTGGAATTTCCATTAGGTTCTTGGACAGAGAGATAGTGCATGGCACAGCAACAAAACAAAACACAGATTTTGGAACCTGACACACTTGAATTGGAATCCTGGCTCTCTTTCTTTCCAGCTGTGTGGCCTTAATCTAGCTATTTCCCCTTTAAACCTTGGGTTTCTAATCTTTAAGGAAAACTGTGGATAACCATGTGTACTTTGCAATTATTTTGAGGATAAAGACATCTGTGTACAAGAAGCTACACATGAAAAAGTAGGAATGCAATAAAGAACTGGTTATAATGAATTATAAACTCTATTGTATTAAAATATAGTACATGGAATAATCATACATTAGAAGCATATACAAGTTAGATTTCCTTTTATAGTATATTTATTTCAGATTTCAGAATAGAAACAATTCTTAATTCTGATGTGTAAAACAGCATGGAAAAGAAAAGAAAAAAAGTCTTATTTGAATAAAAGCAGCTCTGCATCTGATTCCCTATTGATTTCTTTTCATGCAGCATTTGTGTACTTAACATCTTGTCTTTATGCTCAGTTCTGTGACAGTTTGCTAAAAGGGATGAAAAGTCCCTGCCTTTGAGAAACTTCCTCTCCCTCACTTCTTCTCCGGTTCTGGCCCGACTCCTCTAGCTGTCCCGAATAGCTAAGGGCTGCGGGCATTCCCAGACTCTCCTTCCTGGCAGCAATGTGGAGGATTTCGGGAAAAGACAAGGAGTAGGAGTATTGAGGCCCTTGCACTGGGGAGAAGGAAGCAGGACAGTAGCTATGAAAGACAAATATCTCTCACTGTTTCCGTAACTCTTCCCTTAACCCTCTGCTCTGGTCTTACTGGTCTCCTTAATGTTCCTCCATGTTGCTTATACTTCAACATCTTTGTTTTGGCTCTTCTCTGTCTGCCTGGAATACTTTCCCCACATATACACATCAGCTTGCATCAGCTTTCTGTTGTTCTCTTAATGGAAGAGCTTCCCTGACCACACTATAGACAATGATGCGCTCATCCCTGCTCCCTGCTTTCTTGTTCTATATAACTGTGTTTCTCAAACTTCAATGTGTACAGCAATCACCGGGGGAGTCTATTACGATGCAGATTGTGAGTCAGTGAATTTGAGGTGGGGCCTGAGATTGTAACAAATACTCATTTGACATCAATCTGCAGACCACACTCTATAGCACTTATAATCATTGAGATAGCACATATTTTCTTCTTTATCAGGTCATCACCTTTCTCTTCCAACTAGAATACAAGTTTCATGAAAGGGAGGACTTTATCTTATTCTATGCTTTATCCTCAGCACCTAGTATGATGCCCAACACATAGAAGTCACTCAATAAATATTTATTAAGTGGATAAATTATATATGTTGCTGGAAATCAAAATTGGAACTTTTCTTTAGAAACATTACTGTTACATTTAGTACCTTACATGTTAAATAAATTTCTGCGCCCTGGCTTTGAAACCTTCCTACCATATGTAAAGTGGCTTACATGGGGGCATAAACCCTTAAGTTCAGACTTCAATAAAATTAAAAAGAAATCTTTGGAACACAGTCTCTTCATAGAATTTCAGAGTCTGAAGTTAAACATACCAGAGATAGCTAGAGAACAAACACCAATAAATGATAATAAAGGGACAAACCATACATATGTGCTGAGGGAACCAAAAATTACAACTCATAAAAAGAAATAAACTTGACATAATTAGTTGAATATAACCCTGATATAGCAATTTTAGTGTCCCAGATTGACAAAAAAACAATGCTTGCATATCTTTTTCAAGTCTCCAATGTCATTAAATCTAACTCTGATGAGTGCTCAGAAACCCCAGGAGGGACATGAAATGTACTGTCCCAAGATTGTACAGCCTCTTTTAACCCAAGCATTATTTATGCCTTCTTTTGAATGATGATTGTGCTACCCTGGCCGTTATCTTTCCAGTTCAATATATTTCTACTTGATATAAAATAAAAATCAACTTTACCTGAAGAAGCAGTCACTATGTTTTAATGCTTCAATCATTTGATCTTTGAAAAGTAGACGAGTGAAAAAAAAAAAAAACCAAACGTTTTTAGTTCTGCCTAATTACAGAATGGTATAGCAAAGAAGTTTTCTGGCTTCTTTCCTCTGAGAGTCAAAGCCAGCCTTACCCTTGTCATGAGAATTTATGCATACCTTCTATCAACAACTGAATAGGAAGTGAAATAAAATAGACTGAAAATAAGCAGTGAAAACAAAAATTAAAACTACAACTGAATGAAGAAACGTTCCTCTCCAAGTCAGCTTGTGGTAGTCATAGTCCATTTTTCTTTTTCTTGAACTAAAAACGGAAGAGCTCTTAAAAATTGTTTGCAAATGGGATGGAGAGAGGTGCTAGGAGGACTGTGTGTGTTTTTGTGGTTTCTCTGATTTTTATAGGCATAGTTGAAGTCTATTGTCTAAATGATATAGAATTCATTCAGACGGCAACTTCATGTATTTAGTGTTAGTGGATACTCTGGCACTTAACCCTGATGCCCTCTTCAGGGACAACGCATGCATTCTTGGATGCTGGGAATATTAGTCAATTGCCTTCAGCCCCAGAAAACTCTTCCAGGTTGTCCCTCGGCTCTCAGGGGGCAGTCTATGGGCAATGGCTGGCGCCAACTGTGGAGGTCCTCTCCTTGCAATTCAGTACAGCTTTGCAGAGCCAGCTCAGCTCTAGGGCTCCTGCATGACTGGCTGAGGCCTCTGTTGCAGCCAAATCACATTTCAGACTCTCCCACTGTCTCCCTGGTGCTCTGTTCTTTTTAGATAAATCTCCAGGAAACACTCCTCAATATACCTTCATCATGCAACACTTTGAATCAATTTCCAAGGAACTCGCTCTAAGACTATTTGCATAGTCAATAACACAAAACTTTATCACTATCTTCAGAATTGGAACAAATTTTCTCTTTCACCCTGAGATCATTTCACAGCTGTTCTTTTGAATAAATATCTAAAGCCAAAGGGAATGGGATCCAGCATACTTACAGGCTCCAACAGTGGGCAGTCCAGGAGGTAGGTCAGGCCGCTTTGCCCTCAGCTCTTGAAGTAAATGGTTTACCGCCTTCCACTCAGAGTTCAGATCTTCTAACTTCCTCTTTAATAGAAAAATATACACATTACTTACTTGATTAACACTTTGAAGATAACTTAATTCATGAAGTTATTAATCTATTTTGTGAATATATTATTGGATTTCTATTATATTTTACTTTTAAATTAATTTTTTTTTCTGGGTAGAATTCCCTTCAAAGGAATGATAATTATTTTAGCCAACCACCTTACAAATATTTATTGATTGTTTGCTGCATGCAGACTTTTCCTTCAGGCACAATTTCATTCAAGGAAGTAGACTGGAAACATTAGTGAAAACAAAACAAACAAAAAGTCCCTTCAGAAATTGGCTTGACTTCTTAAAATAGTATCAAGTGTGGCTGCATACTAGAATTATCCAGATAACTTTTTAAAAGTCCTAATGCCCTGGTTCATCCCAGATCAATCATATCAGAAGCTCTTAGAGGGGGAGTTGTGGTAGACATGGGAATATGCCATCCAGAGCGCCCTTCAAGGAAAGACTCTTGTCCTAGATGATGGAAATAATGTCAGTAGACATTCTTCAGGGACAGCCTCAACTGCAGAGAGCCGCCTTGTGCAAGGGCTCTCCCTTGCCTGCGTAGCCCTCATTCAACGACTGATCAAGATGAGGGTATAAAGGCCTGGCCAACTTGGCTCAAAGCAGGACAAGTTTGAAGGGCTATTTCAGCTACAGAACTTCCTGTGGAGTCAGCCAACCCTGTATATGGCCAGTGGTGTGCTGATGGATGTTTTAACAACTGGCTCTCTAGGGGAGAAAAAACATTCTGATTTTAGTGTTTGCCAATTTCTGTAGTGTTAATACTCCTATCATGGTCATCTTTAAATTACCAAGATAACATCAAGTAGCTTACAAAATGCCTGAAAATTTAACAATAGTTCCTCCTGAGCTGACATAAGCTGACTCCAACTCACCACTTGGCAGGCATATGATTAGTTATAGCCAGTAGAATGTGAGCAGAAGTGATGTTTGTCAGTTCTGGGCTGAAGCTCTCCAAAAATGGGTGAGGTTGTGAGGTTTCTACACTCTTTCTTTCCCTTTCCATTGACTGGAAGCAGAGGACCCTAAAGTTCTAGGGTAAAGCTTCACAACTATGTGGTAGGGGTGGGGAGAGTTAAGTCCTATTGCCCTAGAGCAGTGGTTTTTATACTTAGGATCAACAGAAACACCTGGAGGCCTTGTTAAATACCGATTCCTGTGTGAAAGCCCCATAGTTCTGGATTTAGTAGGTCTTGGGTGAGGCCCAAGAATTTGCATTTTTAATACTTTTCCAGGTGATGCTGATAATGATAGTCCATGACCAAAGCCTAAGGCATCCACTATACCTGATGAGTTACCTAAGCATCTAGGAAGAACTAGATATGTGCTGTCCTTGAAAAAATAACAAAATAGGCCCTCAATTTTCAATAGGACTTAACTCTCTGGAGAAACCCTAGGAGAGAAAAGCTGCCAAGGGCAGAGCCACAGGATTGATAGAACCTAGGTTTCTGTAATAACACATTCAGGAAAGCTGCTTGGCCAGGAACACATACACTGGACTGTCATATGAGCAAGAAAATCACTCCTATCAGGTGTTAAGACACTGAAATTTTCAGCTTGTTAGAACTAGCAGTACATTACTAATACAGTAGCACTACTCTTAAAAGCTTTATGAGTGCCTATGAGGGTTAATAGCATTTTTATACAGCTGTAAATTCCCATGCTTATGCTGTGAGGAATATAAATAATTTTATTGACATTGGATTTGGTTAAAATGAATACTTTAACAGAAATTGCATTTCTATTCTGAAGAATCAAAGTTGGAAAAGCCAGAAACTACAAACCCTTTAGAGAGCTATTGAATAAACAGGAATAGTAATGAACCCAACCTAACTAGAACGTTTTATATATGTGATGTGTGGTGTGGTTTAATACTAATCATTAATCTAATGCTAATCATTTCAATAAAAACATGCATTCATTTGTTTATCCATTCAAGAAAAAAAAGTTCAGCTGCTACTCTGTGCCAGTCTCTGTGACAGTTACTAAGCTCACAAAAATGAAGATAATAACTCTAAGCAGTCACAGCCTTGTGGAGAAAATAGACATGTAAATAAATTACAGCAGAGTTTTTAGGGGATAATAATGATTTCAACAAGATACAACAGGAAACAGCTTACTCAGCCTGAAGAGGACAGTAAGTTACCCAAAAAGCTCACATGTGAATGGTCTTAAAAGATGACTAGGAATTTTTTAGAAACGTGCTGTTTGAAGTGCCAGGTGAAGAAAGGGCATTAAAGACAGACAAAAAAGCACGTGCAAAGCCACAGAAACAAGAGACATGAGTCTTTTTGAGAAAAAATAGACTAGTTATTTGGATTACAGTGTTTATAAGGAACAATCCAAAAGTTTTAGGCCAGATCCAATGGCAATTTATTAAAGCCTTATAATGTGAGATTATTAGATTGTCTTCTAAAACCAGACAGTGAATGGAAGTGTTTAGAACAGAGGAGTTACATAATAATATTTGTGCTTCTTACAATGTGGGGGCTTTATCAGAGGGGAGCAAAGACATGTGTTGGGAGAATAATGTGGTAATTGGAGTGAGAAGTAGTCAGGACCTGGATGAAGGCTTTGGCCATGTAGACAAAGATAGAAGTGTGTGTGTGTGTGTGTGTGTGTGTGCGTGTTTATTTTCTCATCCGTGGTAGTTGAGATTTTGAGCTGGTAAATGCTGAAGAGAAACTTTCTATCAAGATGTTTCTTCAAGTCCACCTTATCAGTGTGTGTCTTTCCAGTTAGTTAGACTATGTGCCATTTGGAGGGCAGGTACTGGGTCTTCTATTCCTTGTATGGTGGTGTCTTCATACCCAATCCAGTGCTTCCTAATGATGGGGGTTCTGTAAATATTTCTGAATTGAATCAAATTATATAAAAATGGCCACTTGAATGAAGGAAAAAAGAAAGAGATAATCAAATTTTTCTCCTCTCAACTTGACTACAATGTGAATTACAAACCATCAATGACATTTTAGAGGACTTGAAAGAGCCCATGTAGATTTTCCATGTATGTGATCATTTTATTAGGCTTTTATAATTCTTGAACTAGACTGTATTTGAAAAATCAATCTCCTGGCAAGAGTCACAAATTCAGGCTCCTATGAGGACTAGGTGGTAATGAATGGAAGAACAAAACTTGCCTAAAGCAGAGAGCCATAACTTCAGTTGCAATTGGTGATTGCCAGCAGAAACATGGGAATAAGTTAAAAAACAAAAAACAAAAATCCCTGTTGATCGTATTCACACATTAGTATATGCAACAGTTAAAATCAACAAATAGGCGTATGTGGAACAATATGGGTGGATCCTTAAAACACTGTCATGGATTTTCAAAAAGATAAGAAACAAAAGATTTATAGCACAATGTAGTTTATAAATTCCAAATATACTTATAAATAATATTACATATTTACAAGGATAAAGCAGGAAAGGAAATGGGAGTAGGATATTATTATCACATTTCAGAAATTTTGTGAATTGGTTGTTAAGCACAAACATTAAGAAAAAATTATGTAAACTTAAAATTAAATAAGCTGTATTAAAAAAGGTAATAGATACTAAAAATCCATCACCTCCAATTTAACTGTCATTTATGTTCTTGAGGTAATGTCTATTGTGTTTGACATCAAGTCGAGAGTAGAAACAAGACTTTTATTTTTTTCAACCAGAATACATGTTGCTAAACATTTACTAACATATGAAAGAATATAACTTTCTAGTTATTAGTAAATCATCCTTGAATCCAAAGCCATCAAAAAAATGTCTCTGATCAGTGAGGAAAACTACCATTGAAGGTCATGACACATGGATATTTTTCAGTCCAGACATCAGAGCCTAAACACTTAGAATTAAATATTGTAAAGGTTGGTTAATAATATATGTGAATAATAAAATAATATATTTAAATCTTTTGGTTCTCCTGTGAAGTTTCTGTCACTTCACAAAAGACAGAATAATTAATGTTCAACTGGAAGTAACCATGCTGATAACAGAAGTAGCAATAGATAATAGGGAGGATACGATAAACCTAAGAACTTATATAACTGAGAAATGTGATAATCTTAGTCATTTAGTGAAGAGATGACAGTTCAACATATGGGGAGGTCTCATCATACGCCATTTAATTTATAGGAAATATCCTATATGTGATGATGGGAGGAGAGGAGGGGGAGAAAGAGAAATAGGGAAGAGAAAGAAAGGAGGTGGGGAGAGAGAGAAAAAGAGAGATAGATATGGAGACTACAGATGGATTTAAATACTGCTGAGTCTGTCCATCCTTCCACTCAATAGGCATACGGTTCCAGAGTGAGTGGACAAAGAGAAATGAAAGTTTGCTTTTCCTACAGTTGACTTAGGTTCCATTTTTTTCCTCATGGTGTAAGCATCTTACTAAATTGCATTTGATTCTAATATAAAAAGTTATGTATTTATCTTACAGCCTGGCTTCTAAAAACAAATTAAGCACTTCATCTGGGTCTCAACTGAAGAAAGAGTGAGTTGCATTGAACTTCATCATGTTCTACATGTATCACTAAGCAGAGCAAAAATTGATATTATAATGATGATCCTGAAAATTAAGAAAAGTTTAAACTACATCATTGTAATTTAGAATCAGAAGTCTTGGATTTCTGTCCTAATTCATTACCACTGGCTGTGTGATCCTTTAGCAAATCAGATAGGTTACTCAATTTTATCATCCTTGAAACCTGGATATAATACTACCACCTAACTCACAGCTTTGTTGGAGAAACTAAATGAGATGTTTTATGTGAAAAGAATTTTGTGAACTGTGAAGTACTATACAATTGTTGGTTAGATATTATGCACTGCTTAATGAAGCAAAACAAAAGATAGTCAATAAAATTTTTCATTAAAATAGTTACAATAAAAATATTTCAGTGCTTAAAGGAATAGGTTTTGGTTATCTGGGAAATAACATGTTTATATATTCAATTTTCCTTTTATTAATACATAAACTTTCAACAGTCTATCTGTTTACTGAAATGTTACTTTTCCTACTGTTATTTTCAGAGAGGTAAATAAGGGGTTACTATAATTTCAAATGTAGAGGTGAATTTTTGAAATTAAGTAGAAATTCCATTGTGCCACAAACATCTAAGGATATTGCAATGGGTCAAAAGTACAATAAGTTTGGAACTGTAAATTCCCCAATCTTTCATATATATTAGCATATTAGATAACTTCTGAAACACCTACAGTCCTTGATTTGGCTGGTCACAAAAACACTCTTGTAACTTCTTCAATAATTTGGTGTACTTTATATATATTTATATATTCTGTGAGATCTTTTTTGTTTTGTTTCATTCTGCTTTTTGTTTCTCCGGCATGTGCCTATATTGTCTATTCTCTCATCTTTTCTATTAAGCTGAAGAATTCTTTTGGGCAGCAAAAAATGTTTGGCTATAGTGACTAGTGCAGTGTTCCTCATATAATAAACTTTAAGCGATGCTCAATAAAAATCTGTAAAAGGTAATGATTTGCTATGAGTGTTAATAATCCATGAGCAAATTTAAGGGAACCAAATATATGTTTAAATCCCAACTTCTTTAAATATCAAATCAGTGGGATAATAGTTTTTATGTCCAATTCTTTACTAGATTTCCAGAAGTTTTAAACTTCAAATATGCTAACTAAATTGTAGGTCCCAAGTTTTCCTCATGAGAGCTCCAAACTCAACAATCAGAGTGGATTCATATTCTACCCAAATGGAGAAACTTTGAGAGAATTTTTTAATGGTAAAATTAGTTTCATTATGGGTGACTTTTGCAGCTGAGTATGATTTTCCATTGTATATACTTTGCTTAGAAATATTCATTAAATGTTAAGACAATTATATTAATATCAAAAGATGTGAAATTTCTTTTTCATGAAGAACAGGAATTAATCACAAGAAAAAGTGATTTCTCCATGGTATACATATACCATATTTTGTTAATCCACTCATGAATTGATGGGCACTTGGGTTGATTCCACATCTTTGCAATTGTGAATTGTGCTGCAATAAACATTCGAGTGCTAGTGTCTTTTTGATAAAACGAGTTCTTTTTCTTTGGGTAGATACCCAGTAGTTGGGATTGCTGGATCGAATGGTAGGGCTATTTTTAGTTCTTTGAGGAATCTCCACACCGTTTTCCATAAGGGTTATGCTAATTTGCAGTCCTACCAACAGTGTATAAGTATTCCTTTTGCTCTGCATCAACACCAACATCTGTTGCTTTTTACCTTTTTAATAAAAGGGGCAAGGTGGTATCTCACTGGGGTTTTAATTTGCATTTCTCTGATGATTACTGACTTTGAGCATTTTTTCATGTCTATTGGCCATTGTCTATCTTCTTTTGGAAAGCGTTTGTTCATGTCTTTTGCCCACTTTTTAATGGGGTTGTGTTTTTCGTGCTGATTTGCTTGAGTTCTTTGTAGATTCTGGATATTAGCCCTACTCAGCCATAAAAAAGGATGAATTAGTGCCTTTTGCAACAATTTTGGTGGAACTGGAGACCATTATCCTAAGTGAAGTATCCCAGGAATGGAAAAACAAACATCACCTATACTTGCTATTAAACTGGAATTAACCAATGAGCACACATGTGCACGAAGGAATGAAAAACTTAGGGTAAATCAAGCAGGGGGAAAGGAGGAGGAGGGAAGGGGCAAAAATCTACACAACAGGTAGAATGAATACTATTTGGGTGATGGGCACACTTATAGCCATGACTCAGGCATTACAAAAGTGATCCATGTAACCAAAAACATTTGTACCCCCTTAATTCTTTGAAATAAAAACAAATATATGGTAATATATAGTAAATATTTAGAAAAGAAAAGAAAAAGTGATTTCCGAATACAGTTCTCTTTTTAAATTTAAAATGGATAAATGTTTAAGGTGATGGATATCCCAATCACCCTGGTTTGATCAGTACACGTTGTGTGCTCATATCAAAAATATCACAGGTACCACAAAAATATGTACAACTATTATGTATCTATAAAAATAAAAATAAAATATTTTAAATAAAAGAACTAATGACTTACTAAGGTAGTTTAAATTGTGGCTGCTTTCCTGCCTCAAATTTTTATATATTTTTAAAATATTGAATTTTTTTATTATTAAGAAAGCATTCTAAGAAATAGATGTTATTTGAGGTGCGACGATAAGAAAAAGCCAAATGTTCAATATGATCATAAAAATAAAATCATTTATTTGTAAAACATAAATAAGATGTTTTAAACTCTATTCGAGTTTGAGATTTCCAAAATTTAACAATAGTACATCTTTCTCTCTTGTGTCAATGTGAAGTGTGCAATTAATATCTGCTGAATAAATAAAGGAATCCACCTGTGGCTGTATATACACAGACATGCATGTGAACTTTGCAACTGAAACATGTATGACTCTGTCTGTCTCCACAAATGTAATTAATACAACTGAGGACCAGAGCTGAAACTCAAATCTCTAAAATGCTTGCCTAGTTCCAGTAGGAGCTACTAAGTAAATTGAGACTTTTCACCCAAATATTTCCTCAGAAAAGAAAGTCGGCTCATATTAGAGCCTTTATAATGTCTCCCGTGTCTCAGTTGTTTTATTTAGAACAACAATATTGCACATTAGCCTGAAATAAACCTCAGGAGATGTGAGTTCGGAATGCTTATAGAAGGGTTCTGATAGAATTTGCTTAATCAAAAAAAGAAGGCAAAGAAAGTTAATAAACCATCAGCAATTATTCCTGATGTATAACCTCACAATCACCAGTGGTGTTGGTCATTGTAAGCAAGTCTTTTAAAGATCATTTTAAAAATCCAAACAATAAAAAGCCAAACAATAAGTTAGTCTAATGGGGAAATCAAAAATTCATAACTAAGAAAAATAACAGATCAACTTTCTTAATATTTTGTGAGTGGATATTGAGATTTGGGCTAAAAAAATTCAGTGACAGCATTGAAAAAGTAAAAAAATGGCCCTGCTGGTAGATGGTAGCTAGTTAGTCTGAGTCTGAGATGGTCCTAGCTGAATGAAAAAAACACTCATGGATAATAAACTAGACAGAGACAAGGACACCCCATGGCCATGTTTGGAACAAGACAGAAACAAGGCTACTCGAGCCATCACGAAATGATTAATATGAGACACTACTACTCCTTTAACAATGACATCTCTAACCTTGCTTTAATCCTCTCACCTTCTAGTCATGTGGGGATTCAAACAATGCCGTATTGCAAATAAGAAGAAAGACTATGAGCTCTGGAATTCAAAAATATATTAATACATATGAAAAATTTGAATGAAATTGTTGCACAAAATATAAATATGGCAAAAACAATATTTCTAAATTAGTATGTTATTTTTTAAAATGTAAGATTTGCAAATATGGAAGTGCTACTCAATTAAGAATTTAAATATAATTAGACATTTGACAATCTCATTCATATCTCTAAATGTTTATGTTTACAGTTTGTCCAAAATCTGTAAATTTTACCTTCACATTGGAAAAGTGGAGCCCTCCACATGTTCAAGCATTGTGATTAGCATTTGTTCAACCTCTTATAGTCTAAAACATTTTTCTCAGTTACAAAGCAAACTTGTATTTTTTAAAAAATAAAATGCTGCTACTCATGTATTTATAAATTATAAAATACTTCTAATTTGTTACTTTCTTTCTTTAAGTCCTCTCCCAACTTTTTCTGTTGTTATTGCCATGGAAATTGTGCTCACTGAATATGCCAGACAAAATAGACTTGCTCATTTGAGGGGATAACTTATATTTGTTAACTCTCTGTTGATTTCTGATGTTACAAAAAAAATTACACCAGGTAAATGAGACCAGATGCACAGTAGATGATTTACAAAATCCAAACATTGTTGTAATTATAATAATGTTTAATTGGGAAATATTTTCACCAACAAGATACTAATCAACTTCAGATACTGTTATAATTATAATATTTAATTGGGCAACATTTTGACCAAGAAGATACCACTTGACCTGTAATACAATAAATAAATCTTGAGACACACATCTGTTGTGAGTAATATATTAAAGATTTTTAGGCAAAAAATAAACCCTAAGGAATTCTTGGAAATGTTAAGATGTTGATGTTGGCAGTAGAACAAACTCGTTGAGAGAATAAAAAACAGCTTAATCTAGTTAATTAACAACAAAACAGCTGGGAAAATGAAACATCCCTGCTTGTGATTGACTGTAATTGAAAATGATTAATGAGGCTGTCATTTTGCAGCTTATATCTGAGGAAATGATGCCTGGAAGATTATAATTGACCTCTTGACCATTTGTCTACAGCAATTATTTTGTGTTAAAGGTTAGGATGGAACCCTATGGCCAAATATAGAAGGCTCCTCACACCTTACTTTGTCTTTTACATTTAAAAATAATGCAAAAGCAGTAAGTAAAATATATTGTTAGGTTCACATAAGCAAGATTTCTTTTAATAATATAAAAAGTTACCAGAGCAAGCCAGCTGGCTTCATCTTATCACTTAAGAAAGTAACAAAGACATTTAAAATTCCATTAATGCTCTCAGTTCTAATATATGGAAGGTGATATAAGCATTTAAAAATACACACAGATATTTAAAAAATAACAGAAAGAGTAGTTTTTCAAATAAGGTTAAAAATCAAATATGAATAGAAGAAAATGGTATCTAAATGCTTAAGTTCAAGAGAGTTAGAAAAAGAACAATTAAAAAAATAAATTAAAAAATGGTTTATTTCTTTTGTAGTTATTGATATTGTTACAGACAACAGTTGTTTTTGTTGCTATTGAACTGCTAAATGGAGTGTTATTGAGGATCCATTATTACTCTGTGGAAAATAGAACACATCAAAATCTATTTCATCTATGGCGTTATCATAAAATTCTATTACCAAAGGTATAACTTTGGCAAAATTTTAAACAATTTATCTAACTTATATAATCATTCTTCAATAATTTCTGAAGTTAAAATGAAGGAACAACATACAAATGAAATTAAATAAAAGTGTGTGTGTAGGAGGGGGAGAGGAGGAGAGAGAGAGAGAGAAAGAGAATTGAAAAGCAAAACAAGGAAACTTAGTTCTCTAATCATACTATTCTAAGATTTTTCCAGTAATTTTGCATCAGAGATCTAGTACTACATATATGTCATTAGTAGGATTGTCTTATAATATATATTTGAACTTTTATGGGAAATCCTCAAAGAAAATAAGAAACAGGTTGGTTATTCAGAGATAAAAAAAAAGGAAGCCAAAAATATATCATATTTGAAAATTAAAGAAATCCTAGAGAAGTTGATGAAGTGAAGAAAAGAAGAAAAAGGAAAGAACTCCGCTTGGGAGGTGAGCATAGGAGCTAGACAGATAGGCTGTCTGATGCAGAACGTGAAAGTGCCAATAGACAGTCAATTTCCTGAGACAGAAGCATTCTCCATCTGAAGTGTTTTTAATTAGAATGTCTGCAAGCAGTGGACATATTAATTATCCATTTAAATACTGGAGCTTGCACATATATATCATGAGTGACTTTCATTCTCTTTTTAAATAATATCACCTTCTTATTCACAATTGTTATAGTTTCCACATGCATCTCCCCCTCCAAAAAAACAAAAACCAGAAAACAAAAAACAAAAACAAACTTTTCTCATGAAAACATACTGCAGGCTATTAAGATCCTTTCCCCTTCTATTAAGAGATGAGAAAGCTCAGAGTTAAGGAAGAGACATCAGAAATAGCACAATTTTAAAATTTTGATATATGGACTCAAAATTGAAAAGGCTTTGTTCATGTACTATCAGAGCAATGGATCACCCTTTAGAAAAATCATCGCTAACCTTTAAAAAGACGTTTTTGATCCATGCCGAGACTTAAACAGCCCTCACAGCTTTCTGCCTTGTATTGCTGGGTGTTATGTTTCAAACTGTGAGGTTGCCTCTACAGTGTTTCAGTCTACAGCAAACTCCAGCTAATCTTCAGGTGTTTCCAAGGTCATGGTCCATATCAAGAGTGATGTGTGAATCAACTATTTTTTCACACCCCATAATTTCCAAATCAATCTTGCCTTTTCGCTCCTATCAACTTGATATGTTGATTCTTCTCCAAGCCCAAGGGAGAAGTGGTAGGACAGAAATAGGTTTTCACTTATGTTCTGCTTCTCCCAAATGAGCTGAATTCAGAGGAAATGGGGAAACAAGGAAGGAGAAAAAAAGGAAAGAAAAAACCGTCCTGACTGCTACAAAATGACTATAAGGGATACGAAAGAGAAGGGAAGTTATAGCTTCTCGTTCTTTCTTTTTCTTTGAGAAAAGTAATTCCCCTTTGCATCACTAATGCAATAGTAGAAAGTAGATATGCTCACGCATGGCAGATCCCAATTTTGATCTCAAAGTGGGTCAAGAGTTGAGTGTGTGGGTGGAGGTGTGATAAGTTAGCATCAACTGCTTGGATTGTTTTACATATAATGAAAGCAAAATTTTTTTTCCTTGACTTTCAATTAAGACTTTTCCTTCTCATTATTTACAAAAGCACAAAAAAGTAAAAGCCAAATTAAATGTACACATGTTATCAGTAACAATCAGTGCCAAATCCTGGTTCATAGTCATATATCACATGGAATAAAGTCTTTGAGAATCAACCAAGAGTAGATAGAAGGGACTTATGCAATGGTTCATTTGTCTGTTTCATGGTTTGCTACAGTGAAAGTCGTTCTGTTAACCACTCTGGGGACTGGCTTTCTTCAAAACATCAACAGAAACCCTAAAATCTGCTACTTTCAGGACTTTCTGTAGCTCTCCAGTCTAAATACTGAAAATATTGTTAGTTTATGAAAAATGATCATACCAGGCTTAGAACTGGATGCAAAATTTTTTCTGGATTTTAGGAGTGGGGGCAATATATTCCTGAATAAATGTATGTGGATATCTACAGAGAAACCTGTGCCTTTTAAAGCATCTGGTGTTAGGACATTATGTACAGGCCCAAACTTTAAATTTACCTAAGGAAAAGTACCTTGTAAACTGTAAGAAAAACAAACAATCTTCTAGAAATGATGCTTGGGCCAAATGCAAGGGAAACTAAGTGGTGACCTTAGAGACAGAGTCTAAGTCATGGTAATGTTGTTTGCAAGGACAAACTGGTTTTGTATAATGAGGTTATTGACCTGCACTGTTTTAGAGCAGTTTTAAACATGAGGGCAAGCCTCACTATATCTCAGCCTGCAACATTAGCTGAGAAAACCAAGACTGATCAATAAACAGCCACCATTACAGGCTCTTGGGAACCTTCATCATAATAGGAGACATTATAATTTTGATCAGGTACAGAGAATAAGGTATCGTGTTTCTAACTTCTATTTATCACTGGACTCTCATTTGCAAGTGGAATCCATTGATTAGCTATTTTTTGAAAACTGACCTGGCTTTCCATCTCTCTCCTCTTGTAATAGCCTGTGAATAAATGTGCCTTAGACTTCAAAATGCACATGGAGAAGGAAAAGAAGTAGAAAGATTTCTCCCAGGCCACCTTTTCACCAAAGAGAGAAGCAATTACATGACATTTCACTAAAAATTCTTGACCCAACAAAGTACTGAAGCCCGAACGCCAATTTTCCTCTTTCATAAGAAAGAGCAACAGAAAAAAGAAAGGTCACCGACTATATTGTGATTCTTTACAGCTGTTAGAGACAGACACTATTATGTAGCAGCTTGATTTGAATTAAGCCAAACAATATGAAAAGCATCAAGGCTGGCAAGCAAAGCAATAAAGCCCCAAAGAATTTAATTTACCTCGAAGGTGGGACTACTTTTGGTATTGATGGCAGCACACCAGGACAGAAATGAGTCCTTTAATGCAATGACTCATTTATAGGTTTAAGATCACAATATATAAATAGGATATGTTGATCAAAAAGACAGCTTTGCCTCTGCTATTACAGTATGGGTGATATTTCCTTACAAGTTATTTCATTGATTATAAATAGACCACGTCAATGGAAAATGTACAACAGGGGAAGCATAACCCATTATGAGGTAATGGATATTGCTAGAGGTTGCTTCATTACCTTCACTGGCTGAGTGGCTGGTGTTTCCTTGTACAAATGCTGCCCTTTAGACAAAATCCCTTCCACATCCGGTTGTTTAGCTTGAACTGCTGCTTCAGTTTCCTGGGGAAAAGAACCCATATAGTGCATATTAACTTCACAGTTAGCAATAAAATTACTAAATTTAAATATACCCTTGGAGACTCCACATGTATTGCACATTAATTTCTGCTTGGTACACAGGGGCACAAAAATGTAGCTTCTGGTGCAGAGAAAAGAAACAGAGGTCCCTGTGAAACACACTAATATTAAAAAAAATTAATCTAATATCTTCTTGAATTACATAATAATACTATTATATAGACACACAGACACTAACTTTCTACTTTCAAAAAAAGTAAAATGCAATAATGAGGTATAAGTTATTAATATAATTTATATGAAGAAATACTAGTATTAGCCTCAATAATCTCAATAATCCTAATGTTCATTTTACTTTATAAATCTCTTATTTTATAAGATTTTGTTGTGGGCTTTGAATGTAAGTTTGTTTTAAAATACAAATCAAATAATTCTTTCCACATCATTGTCAGAATTATTAAATTTCTTTCCAAAGAGTAAACACATAAAGCACAGTATCAAAGCTGATTATTTATTAAGCAGTCAAATTAAATAGGCCCTTTGAGGAATGATTAAACTAATTTTTTTATTGTTTGTTTTTCCTTAGCCTGGAGAAGACTGAAGCATGTCAGAAAAAGAAAGCCCTTTAGATATATGAATAGAAAGGGTTTTGTTCCTGCCTGCTGTCTAGCTCTCTTGAAGAGAGGACAAAAGAAATGTGCATAAATTGAAGCTGAAGGAAGTGAACTTAAATATTACAGAAGACTTTCTGGATGGAACACTTGTTAAACACTAGGATAGAGTATCGATTAATCAATGTCAGATGTCAGTCAGGGTTTGGGCAATCTTCCCCAGAGAGCAGCTCCTGATTAACCCGTATCTCTCTTCCTCTCTCTCCTACCCTGGAGCCTCCCAGCACTGCTGTGTGTATGTGTCTTCATGCCACTGTTCCCCGTATATACTGTGTTTGTGCCTGTTCTCTCAGAGCCCATCGGTGCAAGAAACCCCTGAACCCAAATTACTATAATATCATACTGCACAGTACGATGTCTTGCTACTTATGGGTGTTCAGCACATGCTCTTGAGAGGAACTATTTCTCTAGGTCTTTTTATAATAAATACCAATGGGAGACAGGCATTTTGATCAAAAGTGTCCATAACTAACCTTGTGTTTGATGGTTATGTGTGCAAATTTCAGTTCCTTTAGAACAGAAGTTTAGCTACTTCATCGTTATACAACTGCTAATTGATGGTCTCACTGCCCATTGCGAAGAAAAACTATTTCTTCCTTAAAGTGCAGTACCCAGAATGACTGTAACTCTTTGCTAGTGGTAGAAATAGCTTTTAGATCAGGAATGGGAAACATCTAGTTTTAGGCACTGAATTCTGAAGAGGCCCTTCATTAACCCTTAAATGCCCAATTTGCACAATATTTTGGTATAGTAAATGGTTACATAGTTTCAAAATACTCTAAGAGAGAAAATAAAATATACTATTTTATAAGAAAGTAGAGAAAAGAAGTAAAGCACACATCTTTAGCAAGGTAAAATGATTTGAGAAAAGAAAAAAAGTAACTGCATCTTTCCACTAATACATGTATGATTTATGTATATCATAAATTATCAAGCCAAATCCATACGTGATGCCTAAATTATACATTTAAAATTATATGTGCATTACACATCTAAACAGATGAGTTAACCTGAAGCACTGTCACCACCATTCATTTTGTATATGTTTATCTAAGACAAAGCACTATTTCCTATTTTGTCACTGACTACCAAAGACTTTTCTTATGATATTCAATGATATTGGTAAATACTGGTAATAGACGAAGTTTTCTGATTGGCTTTATCACGTCCATAGACTACATTATCAATGATAGTATAGTTACCATTTGTATAGTGACTACTATTTACCTTCCCCAAACCCTGATTCAAATGGATTCTAGCTTTATAGATAAGAAAATGAGACTGGGGTGGCTAGGGTAGTAGTAGTGGTGGTGATGATGATGTGAATATCTTGCTCATACTTCCACAGAAAGTAGGAGAGTTAATATTCAAGCACAGTTGGTCTGAATAGAAAGTACATGTTATTTCCACTAGTATAAACTACCGCTTTGCATCTCACAAGAACTTATATTAACATAATATATTAACTAATAACACCTAAAGGACTTGTTCTAATTAATGGTATTTCTAAGCATAAAGAAATTTTACTTCACCATCTGAATTCATTTCACATTATCACATGTGCTGATAAAATGTAATACCTCTCTGATAATAAAGGAGAATGAGACTTGGCCTGCAAATTCATGGGTATTGTGGAAGATGCATAGAGATTCCAGGTAAATCCTGTAGTCAAGCCACGTGAGATGAGGCAAAATGGGTTAGTAGGATGATGGCTTCTTGATGCAACAATAGTCACTCTCTTTCATGGGAATTTTTGAAAAAATGATACCAAAGACCATTGATCCCTCTGCCACTCTGAAGTCTTTTATTTTATTTTTTTTTATTTTAGCATATTATGTGGACACAAATGTTTAGGTTACATATATTGTCCTTGCTGAATCCGAGTCAGAGCTTCAAGCGTGTCCATCCCCCAGACGGTGTGCACTGCATCCATTAGGTGTGTATATACTCATCCCCTCCTCCCCCCCATCTTCCGACACCCAATGAATGTTATTACTATATGTGCACTTAAGTGTTGATCAGTTAATATCAATTTGATGGTGAGTACATGTGGTGCTTGTTTTTCCATTCTTGTGTTATTTCACTTAGTAGAATGGGTTCCAGCTCTATCCAGGATAATACAAGAGGTGCTATATTACCATTTTTTTTGTGGCTGAATAGAACTCTATGGTATACATATACCACATTTTATTAATCCACTCATGTATTGGGGCCAGCTACTTTTGTAGAATGTTTCTCAATTTTGGCATGTCAGATGTTTCTTCCCAATTAAGATTACTGTAGAAGTAGTGTTGTGTTTTTCTCTGTAGAGCCTCAGGAAGCACATGGTTAAGATTTAACACATTATTAATGATGTTAACTTTTATGACTTGATTAAGGTCCTGTTTGCCAGTTTTCTCCATCCTAAAGTTACCATTTTTACTTTTGTTATGATAAAGTATCTTATAGGTAGATGTTTTGTGACTATGAAAATATTCTGTTTCTCATTACACTTTTGCCCACTAATATTTTTTAAACCATTGCTGATCCTTGACTAAAATATTTGGTGTTTGCCAAATAATAATTTTCGATTTCCATCATTCCTTCTGCATTTTTTAGTTGGGATTCTAATTCATTGAAAATCTGTTCCTTCTTTCTCATATATTTATTCTTTATATTAGTATGAACTGATAGATTCTTATCTTATTCTATGGGTTATAATGCATTACTATCTTTATTATTTATTTTTCAAATCATCTCAAATTTGGCCACTAGGAACCCCTTCATGTTGTCTATTGTGTGCTTTGGATAAGTGCCCATCATTTTTTTAAGATTTTCTTTACTTCCTGGCATTACAAGATGTTCCAGGCTCCTCTGGTACTTTCTCTGCCTGAGCTTTCAAATCAGCCATTTCTCTAAGGAGTTCTTTTGCCTTTTATTGGAGAATAATATTTAAAATCTAATATCTGGGTGTTAGGGGTGTTCATGGCTACTAAAGGATCATTGCTTTTAGTCCCTCTCAGCACAAAGATTAAGAAATACACACACACACACACACACACACACACACACACACACTCCATGTAAGTTCCCTCCAGCCAAAGGCCACCAGGAACACACTTGTAGTTGAATAAACCGTTGTTACTTATTGCAATGAGGGAGGCTGCACACTGTGGAGAGCCACGGAGCATCTCAGTAAGTTGGTAACAAAGAACTTACTACAATATTTGAGCTCATGTTAGTTGATTTTGGGAAGGATTTAGGGAAGCGGAGCTTTGCTCTGACATGGATACTGTCAGGAAATGGGGTAATTCTCTGATCGGGAATCTTAATCAATTTTACCTAGAGAAGAGAAGATTAGAAGGAAGTTAGAGTTTGAAAAGAAGCAGTCATTTACTATCAAAATACCATGGCATGGACAACAGAAATCTATTTCTCCTGGTTCTGGAGGCTGGAAGTCTGCGATCAGGATGCCAGCATGGTTGAATTGCGCTGATGGCTGCCTTCCTGGCTGGCTGATAGCCACTTTCTTGCTATGTCCTCATATGACGGAGACAGAGTAAGCTTAGGTCTCTTCCTAAGAACACTGATCTCACCATGGGGGCCCTATCCTCATGACTTCATCTAAACCCGATTATCTCTCACAGACCCCACCTCCATCACACTGGGAATTAGGGTTTCAACATATGAATTTTGGGAGAACACAAACATATAGTCCATAACACTTATATTAGTCCAAATAGGGGGATGTTTGGTTATTTTCGTGGTTTACACAGTGCTCTTGTTTCTGTCTGTGCTTAAACAGGGCTACAAAGTGTCTTGTTTTTCATATGACTTCAGGATGTGTTCTTGGATGCCATGAGACAGTCGCAGAGTAGTCTCATCTGATATTGGTGCTCCGTGAGATCATTTATACTCAACAGGAGAACATCAAGGCCTACCTGTGAATGCCATCTAGTTCCTGGATGTCACGAGCCATTTTCCTTTTTCTCAGTATATACACACCCACATCTATCTATCTATCTAGTTTAAAACCATGAGTTCATATCGATACTTCCAACTATATCTTTAAAATGCATATTTCAAAAAAGAGATGAATGATGTTCAGTTCTGAATTTCCAGAAAAAGTGTATAAAATTTATATTAATATCTCAGTGGAAAATTATAAAGTTGTGGGTTATAGAATAGTTCATCAAAGAACTAATATATAGACATCACATCATCAGTTCCTGAAATAATGTTATTTCTCCGAAGGCAGGAGCCTGAATTTTCCTTTCAGAGTCAAGTGTGTGCCCAGTAAGTCTTCTACCAGGTTTTGATAATGGGTACGATAAGCCATGCTGGAGTGTCTGCCCAGCTCAGCGGGATCCCTTTTATTCTATTGCAGCAATTATCTCCTAAAGACCCCGTTTATGACCCTGCCACACTATTCGTGGTAGAAAAGACCAGAAATGGACAACTAGACCAATTAGAATTTTCTTCCTGGGAGTTGGAAATTGGGTCTGTGAAAGAGAGTCAGATATTCTTTGAGATTGGAACTATTCTTTGAAGTTGAGAGACATCTTATGTCTATGATGCGAGCCAGACAAAAAAGAGGAGGCCAATTTACATGGAGAAAAAAAGAATAAAGCAGATCTCTGGAAAAAAGCAGAGACAGAAAGTCTCCACAGATTTCTGGACACTGGTTCAGTCATTTTACTGAGATTCTGGAACATCCCCATCATTAAATGTATGAGACAGCTCTGCACCTTCATCGTCGTTTCCACTGTTTGTGTTCAGCCTGGTTTCTGACACTTGGAACGAAAAATTTCCCAAGGAGTAAAATAGAAAAAAATGATATTTCAATAGTTAAGAGTTTGTGAGAGATAAAATTATAAAGCAGACAATTTTGAAGTTATTGAGATTTCATACATCCTCAGTGGCTTCCTCTCCAGATATAATATTCCTGTGTGTATATTCTAAGTCTTTTGAAGCCTGAGGACAGCCTTGCTCTTCACTCAGGACTCACAGCCCTATGGCCTTATCTTCTGCTTTGCTTGGTAATTTCTAAATAGCAATTACTGTTCTATAAAATTGTAAAATAAATTCTAATTATAGAAAGGATGTTATTTATAGAAAATAAATAAGGAAAGCAAATGTCTCACAAATATAACCAGTCTTATGCTGTGGTGTTTTAAATTCTAATTATGTATTCATTTTAAACAAAGTTGACATCGAATTCAGTTCAGACATCTGAATCATTCTTTTCTCCCCATTAACATTGCATTATAAACATTTTCCCATGAGATTCAAAATATAATTCTATTGGCTGTAGAATATTCCACTGTGTGGTTGTTACATAAATTATTGAATAATTTTCTTATCATTGAATATTTCCCTTTCTCTTACTTTTTTCAATGTCCATCTGTAATTGTTTTGTAAGACTAAATTCCTTGAGGTGGGATTACTGACTCAAAGAGTAAAGGGGGCAGGAGGGAGGAGGGAGAGGGGACGGGTATGTGCATACACAAAGAGTGCAATGCGCACCACCCAAAGGATGGACATATTTGAAACTCGGATTGGGGTGGGGGGGCAAGGGAAACATACGTAACCTAAACATCTGTAAATAAAAAAAAAAAAAAAGTAAAAACATTTAAAACCCTTTGCTATGGATGGTCAAATTGCTTTCTAGAAAAGTAATATGTACTTATACTTTTTATCCGCAATGTTTAAAAATGCTCATCTCATTATATTCTTATCAGAAATTATAATTTGTGAAAATCTCCACCCACTTAATAGACCAAAAAAGACCATTGTACTATTGTCTTACTTTACATTTATTTAGTTTTTTATATTTGTATTCTCATGTTCTGTGAACCATTTTTGCTTAAGTATTATGGCAGAGCCTTAGTTGTACCCTCAAAATCTACTCTCCCCTTTCCTGGACATGGGATCTCCCAATTTGGGAATGCATTTTCCAGTCTCCCTTGCAGTGGGTATGGCTGTATGACCAGATTTTCACAAATGTAAATGGAGTGGAAGATGCATTCAACAGTCTCTTCTCTTGTTTAAAAGAAATCTCTTGCTCTGGTTTGTCTCTCTTTCCCCTTGCCAGTGCTCAGAAGCCAGATGAAAGGGCAGCCCTGCTGGACTCTGCAAATAGGGACAACACCCCGGAGGATACTGCATGACGTGATGGTAGAAACCTGAATGACTACCTAGAGCAGAGCGGGCCTGCTACTCTCTTTGTTCCTACCTGAGAGAGAAATGAAATTATCTTAGTGAAATCACTTTATTTTGTCATGTTTGTGACCGCTGCCTAGTCATTATCCTAATTTCTATTAGATTGACTAATGTTTTTCTCAGGGATTTTTACAGTCTTTATTTAAAGTTTTAACCCTATTTTGTATGTTACAAATGTTTCTCCCAATTTGTAACTTGCTGCTTAATGTGGTTTGAGAGATTTGAATAAATAAAGTATAAAATTGTTATATTTAAAAATCGACCATTTTCTTTCTGTTTTATTGTATTATTTGGTAACTTATTTCTTTATTGAACCATAAATGTTTTAAGTAGAAATTGTTCTATTTAAATAAAATTAAACTAAAATTCAATTGGTTTTCAGAATTTCATGACATCCTTGGAGATCATTGACAACTTGTAGGATTTTTGAAAACTGGTTTGGGACTCCCTAAATCAGAGGATTCCAGACAATGGCTAAATAGTCTAGTGGCTTTGCTGGCACTACCATTATAGCTCCAGTGTTTTCAATTCAAAACACTTGAATAAATGGAGCTTGAAAAGCAATTGAGTCCTAACAAGCTCTTCTGTTTCTTGGCTTTGTATTTTCAAATTAATTCTTTAACATCAAAAAAATAGAAAAAGAGGTGCCTCAGTAAGAGTAATTTTGTTGTCCTCTGAGTTGTATTTCTGGTTAGGATCATTTTCTCGGACCTCCAGCCTCACTCACTGTGGCTGGGCCGAAGCATGAGCCCTGTGACGAGATAAATAAATGCAACTCAAAGAATTCATGCTGTAACTAGTTTAAGCAGGCACTCTGCAGAAAATTGGGAGTGTATAGATACTTGGAGTGAAAAGAATGAGGCTGAACACTTTGAAAGTTAAGTCTGGATTCTCAAAGGTGGTCCAGGACCTGCTGATCAACATCATTTAGCTCACTTAAATGCAAATTCCCAGGCACTCCACCCTACTCATTCCCCAGGACTTAGTGAATCATATTCTCCAGAGGTGAAGGCAAGGAATTTAATTCCCAGGTGATTCTTATGTGCACTAAGGTTTGAGGACCAGCAGTTTAGATGAGATGTATACTTTGGTCTGTTCGATATCCATTCACATCTCATATTTGGTCTCTTCTCTGGCAGTTCAGGCGAAGCAAGTCTCAAGAGTGATCACCAAGAACTGAGCAGGAACACCTTAGACAAATACAGAGCTGTGAAAGCGAAATCATGACATGAGCCAAGACCAGGGCAGATATGGTGAGCACCAAAGTCCAGGACACAAACTGCATCAGGTGAGTATAGAAGTATAGCCATAGGCCCAAGTTATGGTTAATGCCAGAATCAGTTCAAGGAAGGCAATTCTGAGGCATCGAGATGTTAAAAAGGTGCGGTACCTATAATATGTAGCCATGGGAAAAGCAGCCTAGGAGGCAGATAAGTCAGCTACATTTATCGAAGAATAGGAATCATGCCCTGAGATGTACCAGGCCTGGGGTGATCAAGATAGACTGAATCCTTGCCCTTAAGGAGCTGACCTTCTGGCATAAAGACAGTGAGCAATTTAGCTCTCAATAGTCCGGAGTGACTGCTGGCAGTGGTCATCTGCACGGACATCTGCCCATGAGAGACACAGGGGGAGGGGAGACACGATTGGATGCAGAAGAAGCCTAAGGGAAGACAGGGTGCTTTCATTTCCTATCACTCTTCAATGTTTTGTTTCCGCTTCATTCAATATGAAACCACAGTGGGAACTGATCTGGTTTTGAGAATAAAGTACATAGCCAGACCTCAATCATTTGGATTTCATTAGTTAGAATCTGTGATAATTTGGAGAGTGGGTTAGCTGAAGTTTTTCTCAGTTCATCTATGGAAGAAAACTCCTAAAATTTCCCAAACAAATTGATTTTATAAACTTGCAAATCTGCTTTCGGGCCTATTCAGAGCTCTCTATGAGATACAAGCAAGTGAAATCTAATTGCAAGTCATTTTAGAGCTGTACCTGAGTTTGTTAATAGTACGCAGGAGCAGGTAAAATTATTTAACCTAATTTGCAATAGTTTGGGTATCAAAGTAACGGAACTACATTTCTTTCCGAAGTATCCCACAATTCTTTTCCCTAGTTTCCCTGGTTAAGGCCTTTTCTTCCCTTTCTCCTTCTCCCTTTTCTCCCCTCTCTCTGGACAATGATCCCTCCTTCTCCCCTTTTCTCCCTACTTTCTCCCCTTTCTTTATTCCCCTTCTCTTTTCCTCCTTTGTGCTCTCTCTCTCCCTTCCTCTCCCCCTCTCTGCCTCTCTCATTTCTGTTTCTAATCAGATGCAAAGATGTTTATAACTGATGTATGCATCACCAAAGGAGACTGAACAATCAAAATGTTTCCAAGGTGCTAAACCTTCCTCTCTCCCTTGCTTTGGAGTGAGGGAGGCAGACATCGAAAATGTCTGTCCTCCAAGCGGCAGACTCTGGACTAGCCACACACCATGCCTGACAATGGTTGAAGAGCTCCACACCCAAGGGAGGCTCTGTCTTGGCTTTTCCAACCATTTTATTAATACATAAGCCAATCTGTAATTTAAATGACATGCATTAATTACTGCAGAAACACTCAGCATGCATTTTCTTATAGAAATAAAGATTTCTGGTGGTAATTTATTAATACTAAATTGCCTTTACAGTCCAGAAGGAAAAAAAGCCTCTAATTTGCACACACATTCTTCTTGAATGAAAGAATCTTTACCATCATGAAGCCATTTCGGCTGTCTCATCCCTAATTGCCACTTGGTATCTCTCTCTCCCTGCTTTTCTAGTGTTCTCTTTGTTTTTGATTGGTGATTCCAACCATCTGGATATGCTAGTTTATGAAGGCATGAGAGAGAACTAGGACATAAAAGAAAACAAACTTCACCCATTTCAATCAAGTCCACATCTGAAACTCCCATATTCCACAGCGTTTTCTATGCTATAGGAAATATGTTGTCAGAATAAGTCAAGTTGAAAGAATGTCTGAGGGTTAATGCAAAAAATTACTAATGCCACATTAGTGTTAAGGCCTGGGCTCCAAATCGTGTTTGGGAGAGGCTGCCCAGCTGCACGTGGGTTTGCCACATGGTGGAGAAGAGAACCTAAAGGGTTTTGGACGAGAAATCTGGGCCCTGCACTCAGACCCATCTAGGTTGGAACCCTGGCTCAGCCATTTCTTTTCTTTTTTTGTTTTTTGTTTTTTTTTTCCCTAAAGAAACAGGGTCTCGCTCTGTTGCCCAAGCTGGAGTGCAGTAGCACAATCATAGCTTACCATAACCTTGAACTTCTGGGCTCAAGTGACCCTCCTGCCACAGCTTTGAGAGTAGCTAGGACTGTAAGTGCCTGCCACCATGCCCAGCTATTTAAAAAAAAAAAAAAAAAATATATATATATATTTAAAAATGGTTGGGGGATCTCTCTATGTTGTCCAGACTGGTCTCAAACTTCTGGCCTCAAGTGATCCTCTGGACTCAGCCTCTTGAGTAGACAAGATTTTTGGTGCGAGCCATTGCACCTGGCCAGGCTCAGCTATTTCTAATCCTGTAATTTCGGGCAGGATTTTTTTCTTTGTTGTACTTCAATTTTCTATCATAAATGTTGGGAAAACAACGTAAAGTTGTGATTATTAAATGAAGTAAAATACAAAAATACTCACTGATCTGGTTTGAATGTGTCCCCCAAATTGCATGTGTTGGAAACTTACTCCCCAAGTTCACATGTTGATGGTATTTAGAGGTTGGCCTGTAGGAAGTAGTTAGGATTAGATAAGGTCATCAGAATGGGCGCCCCATGGTGGGAATGGTGGCTTTAAAAGAAGAGGAAGAACGCACTGGCGTGCTTTCTCTGTCTTGCCATGTGTTGCCTTCCACTAGGTCATGATGCAGGTGTAGGCCCTGGACCTAGGACTTCCCAGTCTCCAGAATTTCAAGAAATAAATTTCTTTTTTTTATGCGTTACTCAGTTTCAGATATTCTGTTATAGCAACAGAAAATGGACTAAGATATTCATTGAATGATATTATTAAATTTTGTTTAAAACTTATACAGGTTGAGTATCCCTAATCCAAAAATCTGAAATCCAAGTGTTTCAAAATTCAAAACTTTTTGAGCACCAACTCACTGCCACATGTGGAAAATTCCACATCTGACCTCATGTGATGGGTCGCAGTCAAAACACAGGCACACAAAACATAATTTATTCAGCTTTCTTGAGCAGAATGCTAACAGCAGTGAACAGAGACATGGGTGTGCAAGGTTTTCAAAAGTAGTTTAGCATTAAAGATACCATATACGCTGTTGCCAACACTTGAAGCACGGTGATTATAGACACGGCTGTGCATGCCTGGCACAACCTCTGGCCTGCAGCTGTGTTCAGTGATGATGATGAGCAAGGTGGTGACTTTGAATGATTCCATATGTCAGGTGAGAAAAAATGATATCTGACTTCTTTACATATGAAAAAATATACCTTTAGGGTCCACGAGTAAGCTGGAAGAAGTGCATATCGAAGAAGTTTTTAACATCAATAATGTTGCTCCAGTTGTTCGTTGACTGACCGATGGCGAAATAGCCAAAATGTTACTGAATCGAGGTGGCTGTGATAATAGCAATGACGAATGTGATGTTAAAACTGCAGAAAAAGTACCTATAGAAAATGTGTGATGGGCTTATTGAAGGAATAGAGCAGCGTGCATTCATAACAGTACATGAAATCATGTCAGTTTATAAAATCAAAGAGAGACTTCTAAGACAAAACCCATTGTTAATGAGTCAGATGACTCTGGAGGAAACATTTTAAAAAGCCATCCAGCACAATGCCTCCTCATCCCTAGAGAACCCACCTCCTGGTCCCTCAACTGCTTCTAATGTTTCTTCCCACCTGAAAAAAAAAAGAATACAGTAACCTTTTAATTAAAACACAGCGTCATATGTGGGGCCTGAAAACCTGCTGTTTGCTGTTGCTGCTGTTCAACAGCTGATACAGGTATTCTGGAGATGCTACTGTGCCTCTTAGTCACCCTGAACACAATATTTTCTGATGTGTTAATGTTATGCCATATTTCTTACTGTTAAGTACTTACGGGTGAATAAGTTTAAGAAAATAATTCATCATCAGTAGTATATAAATTGGTTCAGGGATGATGGTGAAGCCAAAACCACAGATTGCCCACATGGGTGGCTGAGATAGTCACATCTTTATTTTCTGATAGTTCAAGGTACACAAACTTTGTTTCATGTGCAAAATTATTAAAAATATTGTATAAAATTATCTTCAGGCTATGTGTATAAGATGTACTAATATATGAAACATAAATGAATTCCATGTTTAGACTTAGGCCCCATCCCCCAAATATCTCATTACATATATGAAAATATTTCAAAATCTGAAAATATCCTAAATCTGAAAGACTTCTGCTCCCAGGCGTTTCAGATTAGGAATATTCCCAGGCCATCAACTGTGTACTGTAGTAGCACATACGATGGCTTCTTGGGACCAGGTTTGTATAGGAGGAACTTAGGGATTGAAAGGAATTGCTGCACGATTTTGCATTGTAAGCAGCACACTGTTTTTTACCAAGATTGTGTTGTCATTCAGGGTAAAGGACATTACGCAGTAAGGGCCAGGGCCCTTCAAAGCCACTCCTTGCTATTGCCTCTGTACCTTCTAATGATAACCATTACTGACAGTGTAGAGAAATGTTTCTCTTTCAGTCTTCAGTACTGCCTCCAACACTATCATGAGTATTTATTTTCACAAATCATTATCCTATATTTTTTCATCTACTTATTTTCATTTCTATTCTAACTACTCTCAATACAGACTATCGCAGCCAAGCCACAGCCATGACCTCCAAAATTCTCTGTTCTCACGTTCTCTTCCAGTCTTCTTACTTAAGCCTGAGTAGTCTTTTCAGTTTTTTTAAACACCAAGTATGGCATTTAACTTGTAAAAACTGTGTTGGTTTTCACTGCCCATAGAAATAAAGTAAAAAAAAAAAGTAAAGAAAAAAAAAATTCCAGTATATGTTAATTGGTTTGATTTAGCTATTCCACAATGTATACATATATCAAAACATACATAATGTTGCATACCTTACATATGTGCAATTCCAATTTTCATTTATCAATTAAAAAAGAAATAAGGTCTAATAAAAAGAAATGAAGGCTCTACATATTCTCTGGCCAATGTTCGTCTCTCCAAAAGTGCTGAGCACTGACATTCCTTTGCTCTTTTCTCTGGTTACACTAGACATGTCTAAATCCATGGCTGTTTCATGCTCTTTCTCATCTCAATGATATTCCGTCTGGAGTGTGTTTCTTTGTTCTCCTCACCTTTCTGATTCCTATACATCTTCTATTATATAGGAAAGTCATCAGTAGCTGTTGAAATATCATAGCAACACGAAAGCTTTCTCCGATGGCTTAGATAATTATGAGAGTACACAGCACATGTAATAGTTTATTGGTATTTATTCATTCATTCATTCATTATCATAAAAGATGTACATATTTTATTCTGTGGAAGTGGTTAAATCTACAATATAGTACAATCAAAAACCTTGCTTCACCTTGGAATCACAAAGGGAACCTAAACATTTCTGATGCCTGGCCCCCACCTGAACCCAATTAAAGTAGAATTTCTGGGATGGAGACCAGGTGTCATTATTATAAAAGATCTTCCTGACTATTCTAATGTACAGGCAGGATTGAGGATCTCTGCCTGGGGCTGTCGTTGCAAGTGCATTGTTGTTGATCATTCTTTCTGTGCATTCAGTTTACCCTTCCTGCATACATGCCATAGGACCTTCTGGGCTACTTCAGTTCATGTTGCTCTCACTCTTCTTGGAAGAAGTGGGGCATTTGTGACTTTCACTCATTCTGCTCTTAATTATGCCCTGGAAAGCATTTTTTCTTGGCTCTTGCATGTGTTGGCCTTGTGTTCCAACTGGAATATAAGGTCTTGGTGATCAGGACTAGAATCTGTTCTCTCTTTCTCTTTTTCCCCCACTTTCTTGCTCCCCTTCTCTTCTAAATCACCAGTCCTAAAACCTATGTTTTTTTGTTATTAAATTATGATTATCCTGCTATTTACCTACAGTTGAAGCAGGGTATATTCATGGAATGGCTTTGAAGACTAAATGTGATACAAAGTGAATGTGAGTGTTCTTTGGAAGCGTGACATGGTATGTACATACAAGAGATCATATTGCTAATGTAACTAAGAAGAAAAACAATCATCCTTATTTTTTCCTCCCTGGGAAAAATGCTATAGGAAATTGTAGAAGAATGGAATCTCAACTCCCTTTCTAGTTTAATTCTAATTGGCTTCAGTAGAAAAAAAGGCACCGATATTTCACGATCGTCAGGGGATTAACATTTAACCCCCATGGTAGTTTGCCAGGGATTACTTACATTTTATAAATGAAAAAAATATAATTGTTTAAGGCCCCTCTTATAAATGGTATAATTTGAATCCATGTTTGTCCCACTATAAAACCCGTACCATTTTATCATATCCATATGTTCCTTTAATTCTAGGACTTAGAGTATGTAGTGGTTACAATTATTGTGGTAGAATTTCTTTTTCCAGGTTGTATAAAATTGACATGGTAGAAAATGTTTTAAGTTTTTATGGAATAGTCTGAAAGGGATTTCCTGCAAAGTAAACATAACTGAGACTAAAAGATGGAGGGGTCTTGGTGGAGAATTATCTTCTGACACAGACTCACCATCCGTAACTCAGACCTTCCCTCTGTGGAGTGGTTTTAGGGGCTCATACCTTCCGCTTTTTCCCACTCTTTCTGTGGGTCCACTCGTTGCACCAAGTATTGAATGCAAGATCCTCAGAGGGGACAAGCAAGGAATGGAAAGAGATATTAACAACTCATGTCCATCATTCTGAGATGTTTGCTCTTCATCTGGACATTCTGGCCAGCCTCTGAGCAGAAAGCATGATAGCTACCCATGTACAGCACTCGAGAGACTCCAGAATGGCCTCCTTATATAAAAATATTTCCCCACAAGCCCTAGAATTCCAAAACTAGAGACATAGCTATAGCTCTTTCAAGGTTTTGAGGAATCCAAAGAGTGCCTATCATAAATAAAATGGCTTTGAAAGGGCTGGCAACGCAAGCTGACTGTGATGGGAACCAGGTTAGAGGCAGGAAGAGCAGCAAGCAGAGCAGTCTTCATTAAAGAGTGGAGGCAGAAAGTGAGGAGGACAGAGGACTCACTCCTCCATCCCTGCCCCAATCAGTCCTTGGCACTGCATCCTCCAGTGTGGCTTCCTGAGAGCCTCCTGGAACTAACAGCTCATTTCAATCAAACTTGGATGAGCCACTCTCGAACAACCAATGCCCCCTCCAAGGCCAGATTCAGACACTCCTTCTTAGCTCCAGACTCCTTCTCAAACAATCATCCCCAGCAGAATAATGAATGAGAAGCTTCTGGAAAGCACCTGAGGGTAACTCCTGTCTTTCAGGCTTGGGTTTCAGGAAACAGCTTGGGAGGATGCTCTCCAGGCCTGGGTACTCCTGGGACTTGTCTTAGAATCCGTGGGAGAGTGGAGGCTAAAAGGGATTAAAGCTACCCTGAAACCCTGTAGCCTGAGGGGAATTGGGGAGTGGAAGAGGAGGGGGTAGATCAGCTCAGCTGCTTCGCCTTTCTAGATAATCTATCACTGCC
>CAUYSK010010376.1:0-18624 GCA_963575035.1 Avahi laniger | reverse complement strand
TTTAGTTGTCCAGTTAATTTCTTTCTAATTTTAGTAGAGCCGGGGTCTCGCTCTTGCTCAGGCTGGTCTCGAACTCCTGAGCTCAAACAATCCACCCGCCTTGGCCTCCCAGAGTGCTAAGATTACAGGCGTGAGCCACCGCACCCGGCCTACTCTAAAACTATTTTCAATGTACTATAGAGTTAAATAATTTGTAAATGTGTTGTTGGGAGCCAGGTTTTTCACAATGAAAGAAACATGCACACATTCATGTCCATATATACGTGCATATACACATCTAATACATACTTTAAAAATCATCGAATAAAAGAAACACAATGATTTAGAATGATTTAATATGAGAAAATCAATTAGTGTAATTTTCCACATTAAGTTTGAAGAAGAAAACCATATAGCTATCGCAACAGATGAGTATTCAATAAAATTAAATATCTATTCATAGGAAAAATTAAATCTAGAAGGGAACTTGATAAAAACCTACAGTAAACATCACAACTAGTTATAATAAAAATTCTTTAAAAAAAAATCAATGAAATAGGTATGCTAGCAAATTTGCTGGTTTGAGTAAGCCTTCTTAAAAAATGAAGGAAGGCATGAATATCATAAAATACGTGTGTTATTTTATGGAGAAAATTATTAAGTTTTATAAAGCATTAAAATTCCAAAAAGAAAAAATCTTGCTTAAACAAGGGGACATTATTCAACAAAATAGCAGGATTTATTGAGCCAATTAGAGAATTGGTAGTGATGCGTTGATTTAAAAGTAATGCATTGATTAAAAAAAAAAAAAGACCAATAGGACAGCATACAGAGTTTAGAAACTGACCAACACATATAAATAAATGTGATCCCTAACAGTGGTAGCACTGTAAATCAGTGGGGAAGAGAGGGCCTATTTAATAAATGGTGCTTTGGGGAAATGCCAAATAAAACAAGTGAAATCGGATTCCTATCTCACATGATACACAAAACCCAATTCCAGTTATATTAAATGAGTAAATATAAAAGCAAAACATTAAAATTTTCAGAAGAGACTCTCACCTCCTTTTTCTGCTGTCTCCTAATGCTGTCTGTTTGCTAGTTTGGTGCTGCCTGGCACCTCTTGTGTAAAACAGCATCTAAAACTACTAGGGTCCTCACCTTGGCCAATGAAAAGCCCAAGTACAGCGGCAAAATTGGGAAGGAGGATGAAGCTAATCTAAAGTGTAGGGCAGGTGTTGTAGTGCTGTTTAAGATTCAGAGGTTTATACCACTTAGTAAACTTAGGAAAACATATTGTGAATCACAGGCTTTTTCAATAAGGCAGATCAGCTCCTGATTTGATGGGCAGCCAATCAGTAAATCAGACACAGCTGCAGAGCTGGGGGCTGGAGTATGAAGATGCCACCGGTGTTTTCCAGCAGCAGAAAGAGGTGTCTCAGAAACAGAGAAAGGACTTGCTACTTTTCGCTTGAACTGTGCTCTCATGGAAGGAGATGTATGCTAAATTAGAAAACCATGATTTGGTTTTAACACACTCTGACTGCTATGGTAGTTTTCCTCAGTCTGTTTTTTTCCCCCTCTTTGGATATGTTTTAATTATATACAAAGTAACTGAGGTGTGCACACAGATATGTTGCATTTTATTTTGCAAATAGACAATGATATTGTAAAAAAGCAAAATTACAACGAGTTTAGTTTAAAGATGTAATTGGCTTTTATTTGTAATTAAACAAATTATAAAATAGAGTGCGTGTTCTGATGAGCTGAGCAGAGAAAGTTAACTTTATAGGCAAAAGAGGCTGAAGAAAGCAGAAATAGAGAACAGAAAGTGGATTGGTTGTTTCAGAGTTACTGTTCTTACAGGGTTAAAACACAAGGAACTCCCTTAGTACACTAACTCAGGTAGACTGGAATCTCCTGTTTTTTGTAAAACTGGCCAGTTTCAAAGTTCTGTTTGAGTACATGGCACTTAGCACAAGTGACCCGTTCTGGTTTGGTCTGGTCTGTGAGGGCTCAGTACAGGAGGCTAACTCAAAACAATGGTCTCCCATAAACTTTGTTTAACAATATACATTGCTGGGCATTAAAGGAGTTACTTGTCCCTTAGAAATTCTGATATGACCTTCACTCTCTCAAACTTTTGTGATTAGTCCCTCATAAATAATAAACTCTCTTCAAATTATCCTAATTTGAGTACAACATCTATTTTCTTGGACTCTGATTCATACACCTATTTTTCCCAGGCATGGCACCAAATCAGAATGTTTGGTGGCAAAATCTGTAAGAGCGTACACTAGTCCAGCAGTTTCCAACTTCTTTGGCGCAAGGGACCAGTTTCTTGAAAGACAATTTTTCCACAGACCAGGGGTGGAGAGGGATGGTTTTAGAATGATTCAAGCACATTACATATATTGTGCACTGTATTTCTATTATTACTG
The DNA here is from genome assembly GCA_963575035.1 of Avahi laniger. Taxonomy (NCBI): domain Eukaryota; kingdom Metazoa; phylum Chordata; class Mammalia; order Primates; family Indriidae; genus Avahi; species Avahi laniger. The sequence continues at coordinate 16,204 of CAUYSK010010376.1, read as the reverse complement.
CATTGTAATATGTAATGAAATAATTATACGACTCACTATAATGCAGAATCAGTGGGAGCCCTGTGTGGGAGCACCTCAGCTCCACCTCAGATCATCAGGCATTAGATTCTCATGAGGAGCACACAACCTACATCCCTCCTATGAGCAATTTACAGGTAGGTTCACTCTCCTATGAGAATCTAATGCCACTGCTGATCTGACAGGAGGTGGAGCTCAGGCAGTGATGTGAGTGATGGGGAGCGCTTGTAAATACCGGTGGAGCTTTGCTCGTCTGACTGCTGGGGGGCCCAGTTCCTAACAGGCCACGGACTGGTACCAGTCCTCAGCCTAGGCATTGGGGGCCACAGCACTAGTTGGTGTGATCTGTTCTGGCTGAGGTCTGGAATTCTGAATCCTCAGAGAAGAAATCAGAATCGCATAGCTGGCAGCCCCACGGCCCAGCCAATACGAGTCCCTAAGTGTGTTTCTAGAAATAAGGATGACTGATAATGAAGTTAGAGCTTGGGACTTGTTCTATACACAGGAATATGTGAAATTTACTGGTAGTTCATAGATTACAGAATGGAAGCAGGCAGATCTGACACTTATCTATTCTAGTTATGGTCAGATTTCCTACTTTCCTGCATAAATTTGAAAGTTTATGCAAATAAACTCTTTAATCTGTTAGTATATGAAAAACTTTGTTGGTAAGGAGGAAATTTATTCATGAGGCAAAGCTACAAAATCTTGTTAATATATGTTTTACAATAAATTTTTTTTTAAATGCTATATTTCTCTGATGTAAAGGCCTGTTTACCTGAAGACAGTGAAGATAATATTAACTATGTGGTTGCAAGGTCGGGAGCAAGGGAACCAGACCACGTGCACTTTCATCCCTAGGAGACCAGTGAAGTTCAAGATCTAAAGCATGCTGATCACAGCTGGGAGGATTTGTTTTGTTTGTGTTGTTTTCCTGTGGTGTCAGATATTTAAATTTCTATTTTGTAAAGCCCTATGCTTTCTCTCAGCCTGTTTTTGTATTTGTTTCTTAAATTAAAAATCTAATGCTATGGCCAGAAGACATTTCATAACTCAGCTCCAACTACCTCCTCCACGTCATCTCCTATTCATCCACCTAAGAGCCTTTCCTCAGCCTCTTTCTGTTCCCAGCACACCCATATCTTTACACTTGCATGTGATGTCGTTCGTACCTTTTTACCAAAGTACCTGATGTCTCCTGTAGCTGGAATGCCCTCCCCCCTTTTCAGAGACGTTTAAAAATATTTCTTATCCTGCCTACAAAGTGATTCACTGAACTCTTCTAAGGAACTGCTCCTTGATGCTTTCTCTCCATTCCATTTCACACTGAATTGTCTCGTGGCTCTGGTACAGTCAGGTACCAGAAGCCCCTTCCTTTCTCTCTGCATCTTCCAGGGCAGGTGTTGTCTGCCCTGCCCTGAAATGTTGTATTAGCTATTAAGCCAGCCAGCTTTGCATGTTGTGAGAACCACTGTGTGCCAGGTACCCCGCTAAGCTCTGGCAATACCAAGATTGCCAGGGTGGCAGAGCAAAGAAGGTGGGAGGCAGTCTACACTTGGGCAAACAAGCATGTTATTATATGATGCTCCATCCTGAAGGCATGTGCGAAAGGACATTTAGCACAGATGCTATAAACAAGAAAGATGATCAAAGGCCATGCACTGTGGACAGGAAAGAGTTAAAGACATTTCTTGCTGGTCTCAGCCTGGAATGTTTTATTATAAACTCATAGTCATACTGTTTTTTTTCATTCGGGAGAGAAAACAAGAAAAGATCTTAGAGCAAGTAGTGTGCCTTTGGTGAATACCAGTCTTCCTGCAGCCCTCTCTTCTTGACCAGAATCACAGAGAAAAGACGAGTATCTCCTGTGAGAACATAGAGTCCCTCTTTGGCTATATCCAATTCCCTATTAAAGATCCCATGGGGACAGGTCTCTCTCCTTCCTAGCACTTGTCATAGCTATAATTTTGAATTTTTATAAGACGATCATTTGATGGTTTTCTATAATGCTGGACTACAAAATCCACAAGGCCAGGGCTATGTTTATTTTTCCCATCTTTGTACCTTGAGCACTGAACACAATGCCTACCACCTTAAAATGCTCCATAAATATGTCTCAAAAGGAGAACCGATAAGTGATAATGCTATTATCAGGTAAATAGCTACATAAATTTAAATATACTGTATCATGTAATCCTCACAATAATGCTATTTTAAATATGAGATACATGAGTCTTTGAGAACTGGAAAATAGCAAGTTTAAGATTTGAACCCAGGTCTGTTTGGTGTGGCTGCAGCCTCACTCTTAGTCCTCAGTTATACCATCTTATAATAAGATTATATTCTTAACAGAAAAAAGGGAGATGCTTGATACAACAAATTTCCAGAAACAACAAGGGCTGGAAGCAACAGACAGAATGAAGAGTTATTTTTAGTGAGGTCATCTGACACCAAATGCAGAAATACTAAATTCCTGCCACATTCCAACCAAAATGACAAATTAGAAACCACTTGCATATCCAAAATAAGAAAACCGGAAAGTCAGTTATGGCACACCTATGTAATAGAATATTATTTAGCCATTAAAAGTCATGTTTTGGCTGGGCACAGTGGCTCACACCTGTAATCCTAGCACTCTGGGAGGCCGAGGCGGGTGGATTGCTCAAGGTCAGGAGTTTGAGACCAGCCTGAACAAGAGCGAGACCCCGTCTCTACTAAAAAATAGAAAGAAATGATCTGGACAACTAAATATATATATATATATATATATATATATATATAAAAAATTAGCCGGGCATGGTGGCACATGCCTGTAGTCCCAGCTATTCGGGAGGCTGAGGCAGGAGGATTGCTTGAGCCCAGGAGTTTGAGGTTGCTGTGAGCTAGGCTGATGCCACGGGACTCTAACCCAGGCAACAGAGCCAGACTCTGTCTCAAAAAATAAAAAAATAAAAAAATAAATAAAATAAAAAGAAAAGTCATGTTTTAAAAGAATATGGAAAAATGTTCAAGATACATCATTAGGTAGAAAAGTCAAATTATAAAATATACTATGATTTCAACTTCGTTAAACAATTTATTGCATGTGTTTTAATACATGGTACACATGCACATTTAAGAAGGATAAATATATACACAAAAATGTCAATGTGGTGTTATGTATAGTAGAATGATTTTAATAGTAGTAGGTGATTTTTCTTTATATTTTTGTTTTTTTCATATTTTCTATAATTTCATATTGAATATTTTCTATAATTTCATTTCAATTGTACTTTTAAATTCTTGCAAGCATGATTTACAGTAAATATATAGATAAAATAAAAGAAACTAAACCAAAATATTAACTGATTTTTCACTCTATGGTAAAATAAAGATTTTATTTATTGAAAATATTTATATATTTAAAAAAATGAAGAAACCAGAAAAGATTTGTTGGACTGAAATGAATTAAATTGCTCCCTAAATATGTTTTGACAACACTCAAGCAAAGAGAATTATCCTCTGCTCCCTCTTGTTCCTTCCTCCATAATTCTTCTACCCAAAAGGATGTTATTAGCAACTACTCATGACATAAATTTGCAGGTGCATTAAATTTGGGATTCCAGTCATGTGTCTAACACATACCCCCAAAATATACATATACAAAAAATATGGACCCTAAAATAAACAAATGGTTTGCTTCCATGATATTGCTAAACATCCCAGAGTCCCAGAAGCAGTGCTAGGTTTATTTTCACAGCCAATTTTTGCCTTTTGGCTGCCCTAGGCCTTGGCTTCATTCCCAGATTAGATTTTGCCTTCTGTTAGGAGTCAACCAACTGCTAAAAATGCACAGACTTAGAAGCCAAAAGACTGGAAAAGAAGAGCTTATGGAATGAGCTGGCCTGTCAGATAGCCAATAGGTTGTATCTGGTAGAGGGGGCAGAACCAAAAACCCTGCCAACTGTTGAGGAGATTCCAGGATGGACCACAGAATATCTGAGACAAGCTGCAGGGAGTTCAGGGATAGAACCTTTCCAATCCTGAATCCTGACTGTGACCTAACTACAATTATTTTCATTCAGTGACATCCCATGGGTGTCTTACCTTTTATCTCCTCCTCCAGTGGTGCTTTCTATTTTTTCACTTCCTTTGATAGTAACTTCCACTATCAACAGGTAATAAAATTTCTTTCTGCCTTGTTAACTGCCCAAGTAGAACATGGGTTGACCTAGTTTCTTCAAAAGTCTGTACCTGGAGTAGGGTGTAAGACTGAGAAGTGTATAGGCTCCTGGAAATATTAGCAGGATGACCCTCAACCCTCCCACAAACTCCGTTGAAGTCTGAGATCCTAGGAAGCCCAAGGGCTTTGCTAAAATATGGGAGCTACCTCAGGGTTAGTTTTCCTGTGTTCATAGATGTGGAATAGTGAGTATAAAGAACAAAAGGAGTATTGAGCAAACAATATGTAGATGTGGAGTATTGAGCAATAAAAGAGAACCAATCTGTCCCAGAAATCAGAGGCAGCAGTTTGAAGTACAATCATCTCACAATCCCCATCTCTAAATACAGGTGGGAAAAAACCTCTCTCCAGTAGAATTCACGGGTTTAATACGTGGATTCAGGAAGGGATTTCCCTCTTGAGAAGGATCTTCCATTCAGACACACTACTTTATTCTTAATTCAGCCTAAGCCAAACATTTAATTGTAATGCTATTCCCGCTCATTTGCTGGGGCACTCTATTTGTCTATTCATTTAGAAGTAATAAATTCACAAGGAATCCTTGTGGTATTAGAATTGGTTAGTGTCTGGACTGTGGTAGCAAAACATGAGCATACACAGGTGATAAAATGTAGAGAACTTAATATGCACCAATACATACCAATGGGTACAAGTAAAACTGGGGAAATCAAAATGAGCTCTTTGCATTGTATAAACATCTACATCTTCATTGTGATATTATGCTATAGTTTGTGGAATGTTACCATTAGGGGAAACCAGGCAGAGTGTTCAAGAGATCTCTCTGCATTATTTCTTAGAGCTGCATGTGAATGTGCAGTTATCTCAAATTGTTAAAGTCTTTAAACATAATTTAAAAATTTATGTTTTAAAAATCAAGCTAAAAATCTGCTAAATAAAATATCTTCCCTACTCCTACCTTGAAAAATGTACTTTATAACTATTTGGAATTCCAGGTTCAAACTTCAAATTCCCTATCTTCTTAAAGTTTTACGTAGGAGCGTGGCTGCTCTAGCAACGCGAGTGCATCCCAGGTGCAGTCCCCGTTCTCTTCTCCCCACTCTGATCTTCTTGTGCAACGCAGGTGGAGCTTGTATTGAATGAGATGCCTAAAATGCATGTTTGTGGATGGAACATACAAGTCCCATCCATGCCCCTCCTGCCTCTTAAGCAGACCTTCCTTGGCCATCTCCTGCATTCTCAGAGTCCCATGAACATGAAATTCTGGGTCCCAAATACTTTGAGCTGGTCTGGGGGGCTGGGAGCACTGCAGCCTCTGGGTGGACATATCTCCTTGGTTCTGCTAATTCTACACATCACGCTCAAGGAATAGTCAGAAAAGGAGCAGGGGAGGGCCCAAGGCAGAGGTCTTTCTTGTCAAAGTCCAAGAGGAATATCAATCATTACCATTTTGTAGAAAAAAAATTGAGGCAAAGAAAAAGTATGCCGTGTGCAATTGATAACTGGTAATAACAGGTTTCTAGCCACATCTCTTGGGATCTAAGGCCATGTTGTAACTATTACAGTACACTACCCCCTGATAGAAATCTGAGTAAAATGCCCATTGTTTCGTGTAAGGAGTCAACAAGGGCCTTCCTATCTGCTCACAGCTGTCCTAATTATTAATATGAGCCGGATATACACGTTGCCTTTCTCAGGACTTGTGTCATTCATTCAATGAAGCAGATTGTTACTGAAATGGAATTCAATTCAACAGGCATTCATTGTGAGCCCAAACCACAGCCACTTAGACACTTGCTCATTATTTGCAGGACCAGCTCATTAATCTTGATTAATTCAGATGCAACTTTACAGCATAAAAAATAGATTCTAAACTTCCTGTAAATGCATTATGCAAAGCCATTATAAAGAGTGATGCTTTAACAGACATTCCTGAGACATTTTTATGCATTTTGTTCTATTTTATTCATTGTTTCCAGACATTTCTCTCTAGTTCTCAAAGAATAAATTGATTACATAGGATGATATACAAAACTCATCCTTCTTTCTCCTAGGTAGGGAGATGGAAAAAAGATAGACAAAGAGGAGGATGGACAGTGGAGAGAAGTGGAATTAGAGGAGAATGACAGAACGTTTGAGTTAGCAATGTTTTTTAATTTATCGACTACAGTTTTCTCAAAACCTCGCACTTCTCAGCTTAAGAAAAACAGTGTCAGATACACCCTTGCTCATTCCAGTCAGAATGCACCAGTCTGTTCCTATAGGTGTCTCCAATATTTCCTGCTTACTGAGTAGTTGGAGCGGGACTGCCGCCAGCCTGCACAGAGCCCAGCGTGCTGAGTGGACCATCCCAACAGCTGGGGAAAGACAGATTCCTCTTCAGGTAATAAATGAGATCCCCAGAAACAAGCACGGAGGGGAACTTCCTGCCCCAGTGCACCACGGGCATTTATCATGTCACTCTTCTAACCACCATTTGCAGAAATGAGGCCGTAAGAAGAAAATACGTGAACTTCAGGGCATGAATTTGGGCATCTTCTCTGGCAGCTCAGAGGCATATTCTTCTGCATTCCATTTAGATAAGGCTTTGGAATCAGAAATCTCTAGGTAAGAAAAATGTTATTTTAGTAAGATAGAATCATAAAAAATAAAGAAAAAAATATTTTAAGGATCATAAATGTGGAAAAAGAAAATGAGATATTTGGCTAGGTTTGTACGGTTCAGATTCATTTAAACCCAAGTTTTAGTATTTCTTTTCAATTCCTTATAATTAAAAATTCTGCCAGCCAATTTAAGAATGAATAAACAAAGGAGATCACTTTTAAAATAACAGATTTAATTGGCAGAATCTAGGAATATTAAACTATTTGAAAGATGTAAAGAGAATTCAACTGCAATATATTTTTCCAATAGAAAATATGCTGGAAGTGAGTGAAATCAGTGAGTGACTTGAGCTGTATGGCAAAGGACTGAAGCAGTGGAGAGAAGAGTGGGTAATGCCAGGGAAAGGAACTAGAGCAAAGGGGAAGAGGCAGGAATTCATGCCATGCAGAACAGTGAGGTAGAGATGGGTCTTCTAAACTGGAGGACCACAATAGCCAACAGTGCCTCCTGCCTTCAGGCTTGGCTGCCACCTGCTCTCAGTACAGCCACCACCGCCCCTCGCCCATCATACTGGAAAGGAAACTCAAAGACTTACCTTACCGTGCCCTCGCCCCTTTGTAAGGTCAGGCCCCCGGCTATCTCCTCAATTACATATCCAGTTTATTTCATCTCAATTACATCTCCTCAATTACATCTTCCAGTTTATTCCACTTGACCCACTTTGTTCAGCTTGCTCTTCCTCATGCATGTCCCCACTTCAAGAACTTCTGAACTTGCTCTACCCTCCACCTGAAACGCTCTTTCCCTAAATAGTGACACAACTCTCTCCCTCAATTATTCAAGTCGCTATTCAAATGCCCGCCTCATCTAGGAAACTTTGACCACCCTATCCAAAAGAGCACATATATTCACCTCCATTGCTCTACTTCTTCCTATCTTTCCCATTCTTCCTTCACAGTAAGGATTACTAACTGTTATTTTGTTTGTTCATAGTCTGAATCTCATACTGGCTTTAAAAATCATGAAAGCAGGGACTTTGTTTAGATTGCCTCTGTATCTGCAGAGCCAACAATATACCCAGCATGTGATAAGCACTCAACAGCATTTGTGGAATGAACAAATGAAGTCAAGTGAGTGATTCACACTGGAGTATTATGTGGGAGGTAAGTTTGGCTGAATGAATGAGGTCAATCATTGAAAAGCATGACTGGATGTGGTAGATCATGCCTGTAATCTTAGTACTGTGAGAGGCTGAGATGGGAGGAGTGCTTGAGGTCAGGAGTTCGAGACCAATCTGAGCAAGAGTGGGACACTGTCGCTATTAAAAATAGAAAAAAATTACGTGTAGTGGCACATACCTATAGTCCCAGCTACTCAGGAGGCTGAGGCAGGAGGATCGCTTGAGCCCGGGAGTTTGAGGTTGCTATGATAGGCTGACGCCACAACACCCTACCCAGGGTGACAGAGGGAGACTCTGTCTCAAAAAAAAAAACTTTGAAAAACTTGAAGAATAGGATGAGTTTGGATATATATGGATACACTGGAGTTTCTGAAGAACAGAGTTCAAGCCTTTGGACCCAGCATAGTTCCTGGCACACAGCAGGCCTTGGTTAGTTACATGATGATGTTATGTTGGATGTTAAACAAAATGGAGAAAATTCTTTTTTGTTTCATAGGAGGACAAGGAGAATGCACTCGCCCAGAGAACTGACATTCCCTGAATTCCTCTTCACTCCTACAGAACATGGGAGTCTTCTGATATTTCTGCTCCACAAAATGTTAGTGCTTCCTCATTGCTCCAGGAATCTTCTGGGAATATTTTCTTCTGGGTGAAACAAGATAGCAACTGATATGGAGGGATAGGACTGTTTCACTTAGAGACACTGACTTTCAGTCACATATTCATCACTGAGGCAGCCAGCATCAGGACCCCATTATAACTACCTTCAGAAGACACATTATGGGGAGAGATGTCTAATTTTCCTTGGGGCAAACATCCAATTTTCAGAGTTACATTGTGCTTTCTCACAGAGGAGGAGGGCTGCCCTCAGTTGCTGTGTCAGTGATCTAGGACACTCTAGGAAATGCATTTTAAATGGTTTCCATGACCAGGACAAGATTTTTGGACCAATATGCTGTCTATCTTTTTTTCTTTTTTGCTACAAAGAGTGTTTAAAAATTTTGTAGTCATAAAAAAGTAAGCATTATTAAAAATGAATTTTAAAAGAAAGAAAATCAGGATACATATATATGTATACATACACATACATATGTATTATTATAACCAGTGTTAAAAATACGTGAGGAAAAAGCATAATAGTCAATCATTAACAGTGGTAGTCTTGGATGATGATAGCCAATGCTTACTGAATACTTACTAGAGCCAGATGGTTTACTCGAGTACTCATTTCAGCCCACAACACCTTATGGTATAATTACTGTTAACATTAACATACCTGTATTTTGCAAATGAAGACACTGAGGCCCAGACAAGTAACATTTCCAAGTACACAGAGTAAGTAAATGGCACAGCTGAAATTTGAATCTACTAAATTAGATCCTCAAGTCTGTGCTCCAAACCATTACATGTACTGCCAAGAATATGGTATTTTATTCCTTCTATTTATCAGCTTTTTACATGATAAACCTGCTCTAAAAGAATTAAAAGAAATTTTTTACAATAGAAAACTAAGATTCTCCATACTTTTTAATTAGTCATGTAAAAAAATAAAATAATATTAAAGGAGCAATATACAAAATGTAGCCTCAAATTATAACCTGTTTTATAGAACTCTGCTTTACATGAATAAAATGCCATGGTCCGTGTCTTGCTGAGACTGTCTTTAGAGCTCACGTACTAATGGAATGACCCATACCTTAGAAACGTAGCCTGCTGTGACTGCATCTGCAATGTGAATCATAATTTTTGAAAGAATTAAACTAGAAAAAAAAACCCACAGTGGCATAAAGTATGTGATTTGAAAAAAAAATAATGGTAAAACCATTTTATCTTTTTTAAAGTCATTATTCAATTCTATTTAAATTTTAAAATATTTTTCTGTGAGGTATACACCATTTAAAAATTTATTTTTAAATGTTATAATTTTCTGAAAGAGATACTGACCTTTAAGAGGGAAAAAGCAAAATGTCATGGTGTCAACTGAAACTATAAGCCTTTTTAGAAAGAAATCTGAAGAGAAAGGATATTTTGGAATCTGTATTTGATGTATGCTCTAAGAATCAGTGACTATAAGTCCCATTTTAAAGAAGACTTAGTTTAGATACCCATCTAAGAAAGGCCATAATTTGGGGTGAATTCTGGTAAAATAGCCAAGCAATATTTTATGCTGCTACTGTCCATGAGTTAGTCTACGTCTCAGTTGTAAGTTTGCATGATCTTAAGGAAGAGATCAAAGTATTTTTTGTTTACTTCCTTCCTTTACTTACTTCCAACATTGTAGCACAAAGAAAAATATGTATGATGGAGTTAAGATAAAGGTTACTTTTTATTCTTTTCTTAAGTACTTATGCAGAATTGGAAAAGATATATCTCATTAACTATTGCTAAAAGATTATTGGATACTATAAAGTCATATGTATTTCACTTAGATGAAATTTTCCTGCTTATTGTCACTCAGCCCCTTATCTACCATTTTATGTATTCCCGTGACTCATTTATTAGATTACAATTAACAGATTTAAATTTTAATAATCTAATATTGTACATTCTCCTGTAAATACTAGTATACTTTTTGTAAGCACGTACTTAATAACACTTTCTCTTTTTGCTATTAATTTCTACAAAGTTGATTAAACCACCCTCTTTATATCTACTTAAGTATGGGTGTAGAGCAAAATGTTCCCAAATTATAACCTAGGATGTTATGCTTTGAACTATAAAAAGCCATCTTTGTTTAATTAGGATGAATTCTTCTCTCTCAGATGTTGATAGGATGTGCTCGTTCTGTCAAATGCATAATTATAAATTTAATAGTTTTTAACTGTCAAATGAGATTACAAATGTAACCATATATAATAATTCTCAAGGGTTCATCTCTCTATTAAGCTTATTAAGGCATGCTTATACAACCTATATGATTGACATTTGGCTATGCAAAAAAAACCTTAAAGTGAACATTAGCAATGGAACTAATGCTGAACCCTGTCTTATTCTAGATAAAAAAAAAATGTTAATATGGTCTAATTAAAAAAAAAGTCCTGTGTATCTCATTAAGAGGTGATATTACAAAATAATTTGCTTGTCATGTTTAATAATTATTTGAATATATTTAGATAAATTATGTAACCTTTTTATTTTAAAATGTCGATATTTTTAAATGCAAGGAACTTTTCCTCAATATTTACTCTTAGTTGTCCAATTTTAAATGTCTATGGCATTTGAACAAAAAGTGTGAAGAACATTCCAGGAAAGATTTTTAAGTTTGTTCTAAGTCAATAGAAAGTTCTTACAGTTTTATTATGAGATTAATGAATTAATAAGATTCATATATTTTTTTAAAACATGGTGGTTGATATATGGGAATAGAATGGGGGAAGAGGCTGAAGAGTGAAAACAGAGACTGATTAAAAGGTCGTTGTGGTCTCCATGCGAAAGCATGGCGGTTTGTACTGGAGTTGGCGGCTGTGGAGACTGAGAGAAGGAGAGGATAGAAAATATATTTTAGGGGTAGAACCAACAGAACTTGCTGATGTGTTTGATATGGACCATGAAAGTCAGTAATTCCTGATTTTTATTTCTGTTTTATTTTGTTTTGTATTTCGGTTGAGTAACTGAATGGGTAATGATATCATTTATACAATTAAGAGGCCTGGGGGGAAGAACAGTCTGACGGACATCAAGAGCTCCATTTCTACCTCTTAAGTATGAGTTGCTAATGAGACGTTCAATAGAGCTTTTAAGTAAGCTGTTGGATGGATATGAAAGTTTACAAATGATAGGAGAGATCTAGTTGGAGATATAAATTTGGATTCATCAGTATCAGATGGTATTTAAATCTATGGGATTAAGAGAAACTACCTATAGAATGACATAGAATAACTCCATTCAGAAGCACTCCATCATTTTGGGATCAAGTAAAGAAGGCAGAGTCTGAGAAAAGACTAAGAAGTGGTAGCCAGTGAGGTAGGAGGAAAACCAGGAGAGGATGGTGTCATGAGAAACAAAAGAAGAACAGTTTTGCAGACACAGTCATTAAAGTGATTGTCCTAATCATACTTTCTATCAGCCTATACCTAAAATGTGCCATTTATAGAAAAAAAAAGTTTTAAGTAGGAAACTGTAACAAAGAATAATTTGATAGAGAAATAATAATAATAATTTTGAGAGAAAGGAAGGGAAAGAGAAATAATTTAGGTAATGATTAAAGGGACATTTAACTTCTTTATTAATTTAGTATTTATTAACCTCTGGTTAATATGTGATTTTCTAACATTTTGTGGAACAGAGACCAATTAAGATGTCAAGAAAGCTGTTCCCAGAACTCTCAGCATGCCAAGGTCTTGAAAAACAAATCTAAGGGAACCTTCTTCACCTGTACAATAGTGATGACTGTAGTTCATGCGTAGGCAAACAAATACCAAGTTTAACATTCAGAAACATGAGAATAAAACAAAGCAAAAAAAAAATAGACAACATATAAGTGAGATGATAGTAATGCTCCCTCTCTCTCTTTACCACCCCACTCAATTACCATAAACATGTGCCTAAAGCAACCAGACAATAAATACTGTAAGGACAAATGCAAATTAAATATCAGAGGCTTACTTCTCATTTTTGAAAATAAGAAAAATATATTTCTCTCCCCTTCTTTTACTTTGAGCATTTACTTTAGAAAACTTATCATTGCAAGTCCTTTTGCTCTCTTTGAAATGTATATAAATCCTTTTGAAGACTAAATTGGCATTTTGTCAGCTTAATGATCTAGGGATGTCTTTCTCAAGGACCTGGGAGCCATTTCTTTGAAATGCGAACATCAAGGGAGATGGAGATAGTACCTCTAATCTCCCAGGCTCTGTGGGGAGGTAGGAGTCTAACTTAGATGGGCTCATGCTCCAAGTTCTTGCCTTGAAGATATGAGAAGTTTGTATTTCCTGTGGATAAAGCAAATTAACTAGCACAAATGGTCGCCCCAATTAACATGTACAGTTAGGATGAACTGTGTGTGGCAAATAGTGCTGTCGAGCTCTCTTACTTGAGTTATTGTTTACCTTGAAAACACAATGGGTTGTGTCTGCTTGGCTATGTGCAAGGGTGAGATTTCTTTCTGTCATAGCCAACTCTTAGTGGATTTTCTATGATACACATTACATTACGTTTCAATGCTTATTCAACAATGAAAGCATTTTCTTTTTCTATAACCTTTGTAGAGAGAATTTCTAGATAGGCAGAAGATTTTGTTTTTAGTTATATTTCCCCAACAATACACACTTACCATTTAAATTAACTAATTGCTTTAATTACAACTAAAAACAAAAAGTTTTCCTGTTTGTGGAAAGTGTTCCCTACCAAATGATAAAGGAAAAAAAATGTAAACTGTTAGCAAAGCTAGATTATGTACAAGGAAACTTTATGGATTTTTGATACATTGATCCTGACCAGACAGCTTTGCTTATTTTTTTTCGAAGTGTGACATGGAAATGAGTATCTCTGTTATATAATGAGATAAATTATATAGCAGAATAAAGACATTTAAATTAAAGAAAAAATACATTGTAAATAAAGTCAATTGTGTTTGACAATGAAACAAATATGTAATAAGGACTTCCTGTGTTCCAGTTGCTGTGTAGATAACAAAGAGAATGAGATACCCTCTGTTCAAAAGGTGTTCAGGGCCCAGTGGGAAATAGAACTATCTCATCTTTGTTTAATTTTGTATGCATAAATAGTAGTAAGCAGGAATGTCTTAATTCTTGGATAGATTATTTGTAATTCTCTGCAGTTTCTCTTTCAGTTATTTTGCTTTAATTTTATATGTTTAGTGTTTTTCCAATTATGATGTAAAGCTGTAAAGGAAGACCAAAACACTAAATTCTAAGCAGGAATTTGGATGTCTTTCTTTTTTTTTTTTTGAGACAGAGTCTTACTCTGTTGCTTGGGCAGTGCCTTGGCATCAGCTTAGCTCACAGCCACCTCAAACTCCTGGGCTCAAGCGATCCTCCTTCTTCAGCCTCCTGGGTAGCTGGGACTACAGACTCACATTACCACTCCTGGCTAATTTTGTCTATTTTTAGTATAGATGGGGGTCTCGCTCTTGTTCAGGCTGGTCTTGAACTCCTGACCTCAAGGGATCCTCCTGCCTTGGCCTCCCAGAGTGCTAGGATTAGGTGGTGTAAGCAAGCCACCCCACCCAGCCTCTAGGCAGAAACTTAAAGTGTAAAAATTTCTATGTGTTTCATGGAATATGTTTTAATAGATTGAAAATCTAGGGCTGGGTGTGGTGGCTTGTGCCTGTATATCCAGCACCTTGGGAGGCTGAGGTGGGAGAATTGTTTAAGGCCAGGAGTTCAAAACCAGCCTGGGTAACACAGAGAGACTCCTGTCTCTACAAAAGAAGAAAATCAGTCAGGCATGGTGTCTCGTGCCTGTCATCCCAGCTACCAGGGAGGCTGGGGCAGGAGGATCACTTGAGCCCAGAAATTAGAGGTTACAGTGAGCTATGATCAGGTCACTGCAATCCAGCCTGGGTGACAGAACAAGAACCTTTCTAAAAAAAAAAAAGAAAAAGAAAAAGAAAGAAAAGAAAAGAAAAGATCTAGGATAGGAATCAGCAAGATTTTCTTCTTGGGAAGTTTGAAAAGAATATTTAATTTCAAAGCAGATCAAATTCAATCCTTTACCTCTAAGCTATGATGAAAAACTAGAGGAAATAAAACAAAAGTATTATCCAGGTCTTTTATTTGTCCTTCTGGCCCCAAAATGCATGGGCCACTTGGATTGTTCCATCTTCTGGAACTGCAAAAAGCAATGTTAGCACCCAACTTTGCTTCACATCACAGTTGTAATTCTACACAGTTAAGTGCAGGATAGACAATGTCTTCAAAGTCATTCAGACCTAGGTTTGGATATCTCCTCTGCTACCGTGCAACCTTGAGAATTTCAAGTAACATTTCCAAACCTCACATTCTTCAATCATGGAATGGGTGTAAAATTTGCAATGCTGTTAGGAGACTTCAGAAAAGGGAAAATTCATAGAACATGATAAAATATGGAAAATCTCTGAGACGAAGCAGAAAATCATTGTGTCCATTTCCTTCCATTCTCTTGAAAAAGCTAAAAATATTAAGTAGAGGCTACAAAGCAGTTCTCAAAATTTTGGTCACATGACCATCTATACTCTTAAAAATTATTGAGTACCATAAAGAACTTTTGTTTATATTGGTTATACCTGCCAATATTTACCATACTAGACAATAAAACTAAGAATTTTAAATATATGTATTACTTTAATAATAAACCAATACATTTTTACAATTGAATAACTTAGTTTTTTAAAACCTCCTATATTTTCAGGAAAAATTAGTGAGAATATTGGCATTATTTTACATTTTTGAAAACCCCTTTAATGTCAGGCTTAGAAGAAGACAACCAGATTCTCATATCTGTTTCTTCATTCAGTTTGTTTTCATATGCTGTTTTGGTTGAAGTATATAAAAAAAAACTCTGGCCTCATTTAGATATGTAGTTGGAAAAGAGAGTAACATTTTAATAACTTTTGAAGACAACTGTGAATACTCTTCTGTAATTCTATACCCAAACTCAAGAGACAGTGGTTTTTTAGGTTAGTTGATGAGATATGAAGTCGTGTCACTGAATGTTTCATACTCTCTTACATCAAAATCCACTGATCTATCTTGCATTCTGAATATATCTTTTACTCATGTGTAAATTTATAATATAATACATTGGTCATTTGTACCATATTGGTTCAAGAAGTTAGGCAGATCTTCCAAAATTGACACATTTCATTATACAATATATTTTAAAAACTACATTTGTTATTATCACCATCACTTAATGATGGGTACATGTAGGTTAATTATAATATTACTTTCACTTGTATGCATGTTTGAAATTCACAATCATAAAAAAATTAATATATAATTTGAATTCTTCAATGGAGCTCATAAACTTTATAGTTTTTCTTTTGGTTCTAATATGATTAATTAAGAACAACACTTTTCTTACATTTAATTAGATTACATTTGATGGGTTAAACAACTAAAACAGATCTATCTTGTGATTATTATGACTACTATATACAGGGGTACTTAACACCTTGATTCCTGGATACCCTTCTTAAGTAGAAATTTTCTTTCAAAAATTCTATCTAACAAGCTTTGTTCTTGCCTTTAGTCAGAGCTCAGAAACTTTTTTTTTTTTTT
>CAUYSK010010375.1:0-33818 GCA_963575035.1 Avahi laniger | reverse complement strand
TGTCATTTGGCAGAGCTATAGCATTATATGTTGTAGCAACAGAGGTTTATGTCAAGACTTGAGACTTCTTTAAAGAACAGGTGGCTGTAATCCTGGCACTCTGGGAGGCCGAGGTGGAAGGTTCACTTGAGCTCAGGAGTTGGAGACCAGCCTGAGCAAAAGCGAGACCCCGTCTGTACTAAAAATAGAAAAACGTAGCCAGGCATGGTGACGCATGCCTGTAGTTCCAGCTATTCGGGAGGTTGGGGCAGGAGGATGGCCTGAGCCCAGGAGTTTGAGGTTGTAGTGAGCTATGATGACACCACTGCACTCTAGCCAGGGCGACAGAGCGAAACTGTCTAAAAAACAAAACAAAACAAAAAAACAATGTATTCCACATACAGGCATAAAAAGGACTTTACTAATAGTAGTTAAAATAGACAACAGGACAAAGGCAGGGTGAAATATAATGCTTCAAGTTAACTCTACATTTTAATAAATAACAGAGCTATCTGATAAAAATTATTTTTATCTCAAAGAAAGTTATAAGATTACATTACTTTAAAAGCATGAAACAACATATCAAAACTTGTGGGATGCAGAAAAAGCAGTCCTAAGAGGAAAGTTTATGGTGATAAACACCCAAATCAAAAAAGAAGATAACAATCTAACATTACACATCAAGAAACCAGAAAAAGAAGACCAAACTAAGCCCAAAGCTAACAGAAGGAAAGAAATAACAATGATCAGGGCAGAAATAAAAGAAATAGGGAGTAGAAAAACAATAGGCAAAAAAAATCAATGAAATTAAAAGTTGTTTTTTGAAAAGATAAAACAAAATAAACAAGCCCTTAGCTAGACTAGGAAAAAAAGAGACACTATTCAAATAAATAAGATCAGAAATGAAAGAGACATTAAAACTGATACCACCAAAATACTAAGGATCATAAGAAACTACTATGCACAATTATATGCCAACAAATTGGATAATCTAGTCACATACAACTTACCAAGACTGAAGCATGAAGAAACAGACAATCCAAACAGACCAATAACAAATCAAGTGATTGAATCAATAATAAATAATCTCCCCCCAAAGAAAAGCCCAGGATGAGACAGCTTCAATACTGAATCCTACCAAACATTTAAGGAAGAACTAATGCCAGTTCTTCTCAAACTCTTCCAAAAAATCAAAGTAGAGTGAATACTTCCAAACTCATTTTGTGAAGCTAGAATCACCCTGATAACAAAGCCAGGCAAAAACAGTACAAGAAAAGAAAATTATAGGCCATTATCCTTGACAAACATAGAGCAAAAATCCTCAGCAAAATATTAGCAAACCAAATTCAAGAACACATTAAAAGAATCATTTATCATGATCAAGTAGGCCTTGTCCTTGGGACGCAAGGATGATTCAACATATGCAAATCAATAAATGTGATACACCATGTTAACAAAATGAAAGATAAAACTCATACGACTGTCTCAATAGATGCAGAAAAAACATTTGACACAATTCAACACGCTTTCATGGTAAAAGCTCTCAACAGATCAGGTACAGAAGGAATGTATTTTAACATAATGAAGGCCAAACCAACATCATAGCTAACATCATTCTCAATGCTGAAAAGTGAAAAGTTTTTCTTCTAAGATCAGGTACAAGTGCTATGTTGAAAAGAAGTTCTTATTGCACACAAGGGTGACTATAATCAATAATAAAGTATTGCGTTTTTTCAAAATAACTAGGAGTACATTTCAAATGTCTCACTACAAAAAATAATAGGTACACGAGATGATGGATACATTAATTAGCTTGATTTAATCATGCCATATTGTATACATATATCAAAATATTCCATTGTACCCCATAAATATATATAACTATAATTTGTCAATAAAAATAAATTGCCAAGAGCATCAGGAAGAAAAAAACAAAAAAGGATTCATGACGCACTCAATTACTTTCAAATGGTTCAGAAAAAAATATACATCTATATCTATCCATCTATCTATCTATATATAGAGAGAGACAGAGAGAGAGACATTTACAGAACAAGTATGCACAAATGATGCAAATATAGCAAAATGTTAGCAATAGGTAAATCTCAGTAAAGAGTATATATTACTTCGTACTTCTCTGAAAGTTTGAAATTACTTCTAAATATAAAGTTTAAAGTGATTAAAAAGTATGAAAAGATTAGCAGAGGTTCCTGGTAAGCTAATTCAACAAGTAGTTAATGTCTGAGATTAACTAAATGTCAAATAAATCCTTGATTAGATAGATAATAGTGTTAAATAAAAATAAGAGACCATTATTCCTTTCAAATTCAGACAATTTAAACTGTTACTTTTCACCAGATGTGACAGTGTTTTCCTTTTTTTCTTCAACAAAAATACAAGACTTTATTTGAACAGTTTTAAATTAGCAGTATAGTTTTATTTTTTATTTCAGCTATTAGTATGGATTCCAAATCATCCATGGTCAGAGACATTCAAAGTTATCAGTTCAAAATAAAACAGTTTGGCAATAAAGTAAAATTCTTTTTCTCCTTCACTTTATTCTAAATTAAGAGTTTCATGGACAATAATTCTAAATTAGATTGCTTAATAGATAATGATGAACTATTTACTTATTTTTATAAAAATGCCTAGGGATACTTAATACAAATCTCACTGGAGTGTTCTGGCACTAACTGAAGATCTTTTACCATGCTCTTAGGCCATTCTCTAATGTTCTTAAAGAGAATACACACTTTTGGGTAGTTAGACATGTGCCCACAAAACTTTGACATGATTTGGCAACTAAGGTATTCCTGATCTAATTTTGACTGTGATAGCACTGGACAAGGGCTGAATGTAATTCTAGTCTCTGAAAAGAACACAGCCAATTTTGGTGTTCTATAAATATGCAATAATAATAGGACCTTAGGGCAAGAAGGGACCTTGAGAGGTCCTTTAGTGTACCTTGTTCCTTCTCATCATCTCACACTGGATGTACCTTGGAAAGACCTCAGAAAAGAGGTCCCTTACCTTGCACAAGGGAGCTTACCAAAAATCACTGGTTACTGGCAGGAATGATTTTCCCAAATTAAACTTAAATCCATGGTTACTATAGTTGTGCATACAGCAGAAACCGACAAAAAGCTCCTGATCATACTTGGCATAATAGCTCTTCACAGATTTGAAGACATTTAATTCTACAATTTTCCATACAGAGAAAATGATCCCAGGATTTTTCTTTGTCTGTCTAATTTTCCAACTCTTTAATCTGCTGAAGGGCACACCCCAGAATTTTCTCTGAATGATCTTTAGGTATGGTAGCCCAGCTGGATGCAGAGATGGACATTAGTAACTTCTTCTAGAGTCTAATATGAACCAAAGGGCACTAATCTTACTTCTAACATATACACTTGAGCAGGTTATTCCTTTTTCTGCTTTCTTATTTCTTCTCTGAGTATGTTCCGTATTCTATATGTACATTAATTTTTATTTGGGTTTTGTGGCCAGTTTCTATTACTCTTTTAAATTTGTTCTCTCTCCCTTTGAAGAAAACAATATGATAAAATAGAAAGGCCTCAGATTTAGGGATCTGATTGAGCCTGGGTTCAAATTCTAGCTTTGTCTTTTTCTGTGATTAAGAATGCCTATGTGCTTCAGATCTAGCAGAGATAAAGTTTATAAAATAGCTAGTACGGTGCTTAGTAAATATTAAGAATTAAAGAAAAATAACTGCTCTGACTATAATAATTACCACTGAGAATGCCAGCAAGTTCGTTCCTCTAGCATAGAAAAATGGGTTTGCACCTCCACTGTTTATTTTAAGATGGCCTCACACACCCGTGCCCAACGTGGCCACTTCAACTCTGATCCCAGTTCTGACCCAAGTCCTCTTGACTAAAAAAGACCAGATGGCTATTCTATTCTCGTTCCTCTTGGCTCTTGGGATTCAATTTTGCCTCCCACTTGTGGCCTTTTTACTTTTGACCCTTTTTGCTTATATCTGAGCTTGATTCTCTCTGCTTTGAGCCTTCAATGTTTTGCAAGGATTTAAATTCCATTCACCATTTTTCTGTCTCTAGGAAATACTTGTATATGTTATCCTACACTCTGAAGAAGAATTCAGACAGTAATACAACATAAAAGCTTCAAAGATAACGCACTTCATGATCTGCACATTATTTAATAGTATGAATTTAACTATGATTCAAATTCCAGTTTTGCTATTTATTATCTGGGTGACTGTGGAAAGGGTGTCTACCTGTTCTTAGACTCAGTCTGCATATCTGCATAAAGGAAATAAAAATGCATGCTTTATTATAATGAGTAAACGGGACTCACAATATGCTCACAGCTCCGTAAGTTAACAGGTTCCCCTGAAGTCCTCATTTTTGCCTCTGCCTCTCCTTCCCCATGGGGTGGATGGGTGGATGAGAAACAAGAACGAATACACCTTGAATTCTCTATTTTTGGCAAAAGTAGGAAAGAGAAAATATTCACAGACTCCAGAATATGTGGAGAGCTATCCAAAAGCTGATGAGATCATGCAGAAGCCACTTGATGAAGGTGACAAAAACCATGAAGGGTAAGAGTACTCAGCAACAGATGAACTCAAAAAGCACCAGCCAAAATATACTTTCTAAAGACGAGGGACCCATTCTGAAGTACAAAGTCTATATCCTTTGTTTGAAACAACAGATATGGGAACAGGTATAAGCCGACTGCTGGCAGAAGCCCTCCTGGATACGGTTTGTTCAGAGAAGCGGAGGAGGCAGGGTGACATAAAGAATAACACAGGACCTCTGCTTCCCAAAGGATGTAGAAAATCACAATAGACCATTGCTTGCACCATAACAAACACAACAAGCTGGAGAAGTGACAAAATCATCATTTAAAAAAACCTATCAGAAAGCTGATGATACAAAGACATCTACAGAAAGTACACTGCAGAAAATCATGAAGCTATTTATAAAAGAGAAGAGACCCACAGCTGTGCTCATTCTTGGTGGAGTGCGGGGAATCCTCCCCAGATATAAGTAAGAAGCAATCGGCAAAACTTCTAACAAACTTTTAAGGGCTGAATCAGGGCTAGCATCACAGGTTAGCATCTGAAGGAGCCTGAGCCACAGAGTGAGACATAGAGTCTACCAACCAGTGTTTTTTCCTATAGTTCATCATCAAGTGTTTAAAGCAGAGTAAAAGAGCTAAGAAAGATGCTTCCCTGGGTAATACAAGACTTCTCCCAATTTTAAGGCATCTGGCCCTCCCAAGGTGAGGCGCAAGGCAGCAGAGCTAAGAGAAGTCAATGACAAGTGTGCTGAGACCTTTGCTATTGTAGGCTAGGGGTGGGGCAGAAGAGCTGATAGAAACCTCTCTGAGGCATTCCAGCATTTCAGCTACCAAAAGTTGGAGTGGGAAAGGGGAACAGGAGGGCTGAGAGAAAATATTCTAAAGCATTCTGGATCTTCAAAGCGTGTAAAGGCAACTACCTTTCTGAGGCTCAGTTTATGCAGCAGAAAGCCTGGAGTATGACTGGAGAACAAAGAGAACTTGCCAGAGACCTGAAAAGTTAGCAGTCGGGCTGTAAAACAGAGGGAGATCTCCCATAGATGAGAAAGTCTGCAGCTCAGATGAAAAGCAGAAAGAGATCTCTGGAAACTCACCAGTATTTGAAGCTTAAGCTCTACTGAAAGGAAAATCCTAACTCCAGCCTACAAACATCTGAATTAATTTGAAGCTAAAAAAATCCTGAACACAGCCCACCTGAAGGTCACATTGACTTAGCCACTCTACTACAGAAGCCTGAAAGAATACAAAGCAGTGTTTTGGCTTTTTTGGTTTTGAAAAAAATTTGACTTACTTTACTCACTACTACTGTACTTTTATATAAAATACCTGGAGTACAATCAAAAATTCTAAGATACATGGAGAAGCAAAAAAAAAAAAAAAGATATATATATATCTTTAAAGTATAGAAAGAAGGGGGAACTATCAAACTAAAATTCAATATCCAATGAATATATCATTAAAAAATAATGGTGAATTAATGTCTAATGGAAATTGAAATTTGCATGAAGAAAAAAAGAGCTCCAATAAGGGTGAATATTTGGTTAAATATAAAAGACTTTGTCTAATCATATGTCATAAGGCTCATAGCATAAGTAAAATATAAAACAAGAACAAAATGGTGGGAGATAGGTAAATGGAATTCTATGGTAAAAGGTCTTACACTGTCCATGAGGTAATATGACATTGTCTGAAAGTAGACTGTAATAACCTAAAGACTCATGTTGTACTTTCCACAGAAGCCACTAAAAAAATAACACAAAGAAGTATAATAGTCCTCCCTTATCCACAGGGACTGTGTTCTAAGACACCAGATAGATTCCTGATACTCCAGGCAGTACCAAAAAATATATATACTATATATTTTTCCTATAGTCAAGTGTTAAATAATGACATTTTGGTCAAGGAGGAACCATATATATGACAGTCGTCTCATAAGATTATAATACCATATTTTTACTGTACCTTTTCTATATTTAGATACACAAATACTTACCTTCGAGTTATAATTGCCTACAGTATTCAGTACAGTAACATATTGTACAGATGTGTAGCCTAGAAACAATAAGCCACACCACACAGCCTAGGTTTACGTAAGTACACGCTGTGACGTCCACACAATGATGAAATCATCTAACAACGCGTTTCGCAGAATGTATTACTGTCATTAAGTGACACGTTATTGTGCATATATACCTATTATGAAGTTTAATTTATAAATTAGACACAGGAAGAGATTAACAACAACAATAATAAAACAGAACAATTATACTATAACAAAAGTTATGTGAATGTGGTCTCTCTCTCTTTTTCTCTCTCTCTCTCACAAAATACCTTATTGTACTGTGCCACAGGGTAACTGAAACTGTGGATAGGGAGTACTGTTGTGTAACAAAAATTTTAATATAGGAGGGAGAACAGAATATTAAAAATCATGTGATTTACCCAAAATAAGGCAAGAAGTAACAACCAAAGGAACAAAGAACAAGCGCACCATGGCATGTGCACAGCCACATATATGCCATGAATATCTCAGTAAAGCTGTTTTTCGAAAAGAAAATAAAGTGATTGCTAACACTACCATTTCAATGAAAATGCTAGCAAACATAATTAGATTATTATAAGAAGCTATAAGCATAAAAATGGAAAGAAGGAAGTTAAATTATCATTACTTACAGATGATATAATGATATATCTCAAGAAATCAAAAGAATAAACCAAACTGCAAACAATAAGTGAATTTAATAAGGTAGCATGCTACAAAATTAAAATACAGAAATCAATTCATATGTACAAACAACCAGTGAGAAGGTATAATGGAAGAAAAGTTGCCATTTAAGGTAAAAACATAAAAAACAAAAAAACCAGGAATGAACTTAATTTCTTTGAATCCTGAGGTGCAAAATGCCTTCCTAACTCTGACTCTAAATGCAGAATCAAAAAAAGATTGACAATTTCGATCATATAAAAAATAAAAAATTTTTAATGGCAAACATAGAACAAAAATAGAATAAATTTAGTTTTTGACTAAACAAAGTAAAAGACAAATGATAAAGTGTAAAAGCTTGGCAAATTTCATCTTTAACAAATTTCATCTTTAATATCTTCAAAAGATATTTAAAAAACCTCTTAGAAATTAATTTTTAAAAATCAGCAACCACCCGTCCCCATCTTGCACCAAAAAACTAGCAAAGGAGAAGAAAAGTTCCCGAAGACATGTGAAAAGACACTCCACCTTGCTCATAAAAGTTAATAAAAACTAGAGGAGCTATCCGTTTACTCTTATCAGTTTGACTAACATCCAGAAATTTAATACTTCATTTTGTAAGTGATAATTCATGTTGCAGCTAATATTCCCATGCACTGCCAAGTGGAGTGTAAATTAGTACCTTCCCATAGAGGACAACTATGAAAGGATTATCAATATTGCAGATACAATACACTCTTTGAAGAAGTAATTCTACTTCTTAAGATCTTTGTCCACATGAAAAATGACAAAGTTCAAAGTTATTCATTTCAGTACCACATGCAACAGCAACAGCTCATTCTCATGGGATTGGTTAAACAATTTGGTACATTCATGCAATGGAATACCATTAAGCTACAAACAAAAGAATAAAGAAGTTCTTTACATATTGATATGGAAGGCTTTCCAAGATCAACTGAAAAGTGAAAAAGCAAGGTGTAGAATAGTGTATATAGTATATGCTGTCTTTTTTATCATATGACATTTTGTTGTTGGTATGTAAGGGGGGAGAAGAATGTATATTTGTATTAGCTTGTATATACACAAATAGAATCTGGAAAGATACACAAGAAATTAATAACAGTAGTTACCTAGGTTGGAGATATGGGAGGAAGTTGGAACAGGGAACTGGGATAGGGAACAGAGGTGGAAGGGAGAATTTTCCATGTATATCTTTATAATCATTATAACCATAATCATCTTCATCATACCAGCAGCACCATCTCTAGCATCTGGTAGGTAAAAGTTTTCCAACAATGCAACAAGGAATTTTAAGTTGTATTTGTGAAAATTTTTCAACAGTATAGTTTAAATACTGGGGAAATTGCGATTAAGAAAATGAGATTTAAAAAAATTCCAAAACAGCAAGATCTTTTGGACCGTGGTATAGCTTCCCAAGGGAAAAAAAAAAGAAATCCCCATGTTTGACTCCTTGTGTAAAGTGGATTGGGGAAAATGTTGAACACTGTGCAACTGGGAACAATCACACTTTAGCCCCTGTAAGAAGGAGTAAGGAATCTAATGAATCTTTTCCATTCCCAGCTTATACAGATCCATGACAGCAGACTTCCATGCTTGGGTAAAAAATGAATGGCAACTAATGGCCCAAAGAAATGTATTATTTCACATGGATAACAACAAGCAATAAAACTTTCAAAACTGAGAAATTAGTGATTGAAAAGACGGTTTCTATCATATACTCCTCTGGTGCCCAACCCTGGGGCAGTGGATTGGTGGCCTGTTAGGGACCTGGCCACAAAGCTCTGCCAGCTGTGAGTTCTGTGAGCGACTCCAGCAAATTAAACAAACCCAAAGAGGGGGTCACGGGAATGTCACTTTGAAGCTAGTTGGTCTGAAGTTCCAGAGACCCTGATTTGTGACTTGTGATTGGTGCCTGGGGAAGAGGGGACAGTTTTGGGGACTGAGCCCTCTCACCCTGTGGGATCTGACATTATCTCCAGGTAGACAATGTCAGACTTGAGTTAGAGGGGTGCATGGGGAAAAACCCCACATTTGGTTACAGATGTCTTCTTCTGTGTTGATCGTTGTGGAGTTAGAGGAAAGCACAATTTGAGTATTTTCCTAAAGCGGTATCATTCACCGATTCATCCATCCATTTCTTCATTTAACAAAAATGTATTGAGCAGTACTACCTGTTAGGTATTGTATCAGTAATAAAACAGTTTTCTGGACTATGAGCTCTTCGAGCATACTGGAGGAGGCAGGCATGAAGACAAAATAACTGTAGTAATTGTTAACTTGACATACCATAAAATGGAGGTTTATTTTGATACAATAAAAGAAAGAAGGAAACTAACTTGGTTTGATCAGGTCAAAAATGCTTTACAAAGAAGATGCCTGACCTGGAGCTTACATGACAAGTAGTTTATCAAGCAGAAAAGAGGGAAAGGAGAAACCATTCTAGGATAAGAAAATACCATATATAAATAATTAAGGCCTAAAATGTGATGCACGATTATAAACTATAAACTGGGGTATTTTGCATATCCCAACAAACAGTAGGAAGAAAAGGGATATAAGAGAAAACAGTTGGTAGATGGGAAGGGCCCATGATAGGAGGCCTTACAACGTATGATCAATTGCTAATCTAAGAAGAACAAGCTCAGATGCACTCAGGAGTCAGACCAACAAGAAGAGTGAAATGGCAGGAGATGGTTGGGACCCAGACAAAAAACGCCCCACCCAATGGGAAGCCACCGCTCAGCTGTAGCTATTTCCAAATTTTCCAGATCTCCTAGAATTTCAGGAGAAATCTGGAATTTGTATATCTGTACTATCTCTTAATGTTTTAATGTTGGCAACCAATCTCAATGTATCAAAAACACTGAAAAGGCCAAAGCTGTCCTATCTTTTGACTAGATTTGACTGGTAGATTGAAATTTTGTGAACCCCTACAGGTACTGTAAAGTCACAAAAATAGGAGTTTGATATAACCAGTTTTACATTTTTAGAAAGTTTCCTCTAGACTCCAAGTGGAAAACAGACAGAAGGAGGAAGGCAGAAATCTTAAACTTGTTCTTAAAGGTCCAGAGAGAGACATGTAATCCTGTCATTTAGACAGCAACAGTGAGGATGGAGGGCAGAGATGGTTCAGAGGCAGAATCCACAGGACGTGGGGGTGAGAGGGAAGGCAAAGAAACAAGTATAAAATGTCTTCCAGGCTTCTCACATGGGCAGCTGAGTACATGGTGCATTAATCAGAGTAACCAACACGTACATTAACCAGCATAATGAATGCAGGAAGAGGGCAGGTTTGGGAGAAAAGACAGTAAGTTTCATGAGTTCACATTGGAACACTGCATTTGAATGTCTTTAGGCCTGCGACATGTAAAATGGACAATTGGAAAAATGGTACAGAATACAACGGTGAAGTCTAGATTAAAGAATAATTTTGAAGTTATCAATCTATAGGCATTAGTGAAAGCCATGAGCATGCATAAAATTACCCAGAGAGAATAAAAAGAGGACAAGTCAAAATGATAATGACTGAAAAAGACAAACATTAAGAGGAAGGCAGAAAAAGAGAATCCAATGGAGATTGAGAACAGAGAGCCAGGAAGAGACCAAGGGACTATGGAGTCAAGGAAGCTAGTTGCAAGTAGAAGAGAGTAAATCAAGTGCTACAGAGAAGACAAGTAAGATAAAAACTGGAAAAAGACCTCAGAAATAGGGATCACGTGTGACTTTAGCAAAAAAGTTTCAGAGGTATGACATCTATCATAGCTGGAAGCAATACAATATAAAAAAGTTGAACACCTGAATTTTCCCTTACACATGTTTTTAAAATGCCATATCTCCCTTTCTCTAAATGTTGGAATATTTCTATAGTAGAGGAACCAGATAAGGCCACTTTTACCAAAGCCTGGTTATTTCTTTATTTACTTTAAACCTTTGCTGACATCTAGCAGATGAATGATTGATTGTAACGTCCCTCCTGCCCCCATTCTCTTTGGACAAAACTCGACCAGATAACATTTTAGTCCCTGTGGTAAAAATAGAATAATTCAGGTAGAGACACTTAGGAAGGAAGACATTTATTAAAGTGACAGGCTACCTGAACAGACCGCACCTACCACCTGAAACAACAGCATTTCTAAGAAAACTGTTCATCTGAATAGGATAACCCCTGTTAGTCACATGAGCAAAAAAACCCAACCAACCAAACAAACAAACCAATGGTGGTCAAAACTCCAACTGTGTCCACTCAATCTTTATTTGATTTGAGCCCCATATGAGTAAACTCAAAAATAGCAAATTAATAGTTAGGATGAATGTATCCCACAAGCTTTATTTATTTTTTTCTGTCTAGTTTAAATATATTTGTAAATGATAGTCATTTTGCTCCTCTAAGTATCAGAGTATATTTTGTACTGTTTTTCTAATGAAAAAGATTTTACAAACGTATCTAGGAACTCTGCGAAGCAATGAATTGCCAATGAGTTCATTTGGTGGTGGTGGTACTGGGGAGGTTAGTTTATCATGTGCTTGGAATCTGTGAGTAAATCAAGTAAGAGGAAACGTGTCCAATTTCAAACAAAATAAACCACTTTTAATGTTCTTAGAGAATAATCAATATTTGTTAATATTCATAAATCACAGAATAATTGAACTTCAGAATTATAAGGCTACTTAAGAATAACTTAACCTAACCTTACCCCCTTACAGATGAAGAAAATGCAGATTACAGTCTCATAAAATAGAAAGCAATTCTTTAGTCAGTAAAAACCTGGCTATGCTGCTGAACTCAAGTTTATTCTGAATGCCTGGAGAGAAAGCATTTATATGGAGGACATGATCCAGTAGAGGAGGCCACACCAAGGAACATTGAATATTCTGAATCATAATGAAACTTATTTAGGGGTGATCCATCATATTCTTTCATGCCATTTAATGTAAATGATGGGGGGCTGGCTGAAAATAATGGTATGATTTCTTATTTTAAGAACCATGAATTTTAGGAGAGGTTAATTAAACATCTTTCATTCTTTCCCATGCATAAAACTGGCATTAGTTTATGTGAGATTCCACGTTAGAGATAAACTTTAACCTACTTATATATTCATCTAGATCTATATCCTAGAGCTGGAAAATTACAATCCCGGTAAACTAGAGTGAATCAGTCATTAAACGGTGTCGCTCCGTGCACTGAGTAATCAAATGTGGCTTGTGAGTTTAAAATTGAGAAAAGTCTCAGGCCAGAAAAACTGTCTCTCTTGGGGAGCTTTGCCTAATTTATAATAAATTATGTTTTTACTCTGGAATTGAGCAAAAGTTATTTAAAAATCAACCTAATTTGTGTCAGACAAAAATAATAACTAATATATTTTGAGCTTATTAAGTACCAGGTATTATTCTGAGAGTTGTAACTATGTGTGTGTATGTTAATTTACTCTTCGCAATAATCCTGTGGGGTAGAAACTATTATTATTTCCATTTTACAGATGTGAAAGTTGAAGAAGAGAGATTAAGTATAACAACTTGCCCAAGTTCAAAAAGCTAGTGTCAGAGCGAGAACTTAAAACCAGGCAAAGCTTCTAAACTAAATCACTACATATAATCAATCTATTTACATGTACTCCTGCGTTTCCCTTCTTTTATCACCATTGCTCCTTTCCCCTATTGCCAAAGAGAGAAGAGTCAGTTTGTTTGTTTTTTATTGTTAAGGCAAATTATTTTAAATATTGGTCCAACTGGCCTCTGCACTGGTTGGAAATAAAAGAGGTGTAAAAAACTCTTCTGAAAAAAACTTTTAGGTGGTCATGACCACATATAAATGCTCTAGCCAAACATTCAGAGTAAATTTAGGTCTTAGTTGAAACACTCCTTTGTCAGCAGCACAGCCAGATTCACAGTGACTAAAAAATTTCACTATTTTATCAGAACACTGTCTGCATTATCATAACCCGTTAAATGGTAACTGATAAATATCTGCTTAAATGAAATGAGCTTAAAACTGATTTGTTGAATGGAGCAATAATTTTGCCTTAAATGATCTTCATATATAAATATATCAATGACTATGATTGGGAGTGATGAAGTCAGGCTTCAAAGGGACAGTTGCCGAATCTTCCTTAGTTCCTACCCTTCAACCTAAGGTTCATGGTGACCATGATGCTGACAATCTAGTAGATACTTTCTTAATGTCTTCATTTGACTCAAGTTTCTCAACAGTTTTCAACTTGGTTGAAATGTCTTTTTTTTTTTTTTTGAAATAATAGTCTTTTTTCTACTTTAGCTTATTCTCTACTTGAACTCTAAATACTACAATTCCTGTGAGCTTGGTCAAGAACCCTCTTCTATTTCCCTTCTCTCCCTAAGTATTCTCATTTATTTCAAAGCTTTAAATACTATCTGTCTGTTAATGTCAAAATTGATTTAACTCAATGTCTCCTCTGAACTCAAACCTGATAAATCCGACTTGCTATTTAATATCTCCACTGGGCTGTCTCATAGGTATCTCAAATTTAAAACATCCAGAAGTGAGCTATTGATTCCACAACCACTATTCCCTGACTCAATAAAAAAAATGAAAACAAAAAAAACAACTTTCCCCACTCCTAGTTTTCCCCGATTCAATATTAAGTGCCATCTGATGAAAAATCTAGTCATTCAAGCTAGAAACTTGGAAGTTTACCCTTGATTCCTTCTTGAGAAACATTCATAGACTGAACAAATTAAAGAATCCCTCTCTGAAAGACAGAGAGAGAAAGCAAATGAGGGAAAGCATTAAAAGTTATTGAATTTAGGTAGAGGTACAAAGGCAATTGTTGTACTCTTCTTTAGACTTTTCTATATGCTGGAAAACTTTTTAAACAAAGAGTTGTGGAGAGACTTTTTTTTGATTAAAACAAAAAAGGCAATCCCTTCAATGAAACGGACCATTGGCATGTGACCCTTGTTACTGAGTCAGTGTTTCTAAAGCAAAAGCACTGTGGCAGAACACTCAGGCCTCTTCACTGCATCTAGAAAGACACATTTCCATCAGCTTGTGTATTTCATAGCTCTTAAAGAATTACGGGGACCTCAAAAGCATTGGTACTGATATTGAAAAAAAAAGCTCTGATTCTTAGCTTCTGAAATCTATTTTCGAATTTTACTATAGCCCAGCAATATTAATCTAGACAACAATAGAGAAAATGGCCATTTAAATTTAAATTTAAAAAGCAGCTGATGGAGAGAAATTTAGATTTTTATAGTCTTCTCTGAAAAAGGAAGAAAGATCTAAAGTCAATAATCTAACCTCCTACTTCTAGAAAAGAAACTAGAAAAAGAAGAGCAAATGAAACCTGAAGTAGGTAGAAGAAAGGAAATAAAGATCAGGGCAGAAATCAATAAAATAGATAAAGGATTTAAAATATCAAGGAAGCCAAAAGTCTCTTTTTCTGTTTTTTCTTGTTTTTTAAAAATCAGAATAAAAAGATAAAATTTTAGCTAGACTAAGAAAAAAGAACACACAAAATTACAAAATCAGGAATAAAAGAGGAGACATTATCACAGTCACTACAGAAATTAAAAGAATTATAAAGGAATATTAGGAAGAATTTATTGCCAACAAATTAGAGAACTTAGATGAAGGAGACAAATTGTTAAAACATAAAAACTGACTCAAGAGGAAATAGAAATAGACCTATAACAAGTAAAGAAGTTAACAAAACTATCTTTCCTCACAAAAAGTTCAGACCCATGTGGCTTCACTGATGAATTCCATCGTACATTTAAGAAAGAAAGAAACAATCCTACATGAAATTATTTAGAAAACATAGGAGGAAACAGTTACCAACTCACTGAGACCAGTACTACCGTGATGCAAAAAGCCAGATAAAGACATGACAGGAAAACTACAGATCAAGATCCCTTGTAAACATAGACATAAAAATCCGTAACACAATGTTAGTAAAACAGAGCAATGTATAAAAAGGATTATACACTATGACAAAGTGGGGTTTATCCTAGACATACAAGACTGGTTTAATATCTAAAAGCAAATGATGCAATATATCATATTAGTACAATAAAAGACAAAAACAGCATGATCATCTTCATAGAGCATTTGATGAAATCCAACACCCATGTATAATACAGATTCAAACTAAGAATAAAAGAAATTCCTCAACCTGATAAAGGGCATTTACAAAACACCTGTAGCTAATATCATTTTAATAGTGAAAATCTGAATGCTTTCCTCCTAAAATTGGAACAAAGCAAAGAAATCCATTCTCACCATTTCTGTTCAATATCATATCAGTGTTTAGCCATTGCAAAAGGCAAAAATAAAAAATGATAAAAAATTTTAAATTAAAGGTATACCCAATGGGAAGAAGTGTAACTGTCTTTATTCACAGGTGACATGATATTTTATGTGGAAAATCCAAAAGAATCTACAAAGAAAACTACTTAAATTATTAAGTGCGTTCAGCAAGGTAGCAGGATACAAGATCAATACACGAAAATCAACTGTATTTTTATGTACTAACAATGAAAAAACCAAAAATAAAGGGAAAAAAATCCATTCACAACACCATCAAAAAGAAAATATTTAGAAATAAATTTCACAAAAGAAGCACAAAACCTGTATACTGGAAACTACAAAACATTGCTGAGATAAATTTAAAAAGATCTAGATAAATGGATTGGAAGACCCAATATTGTTATGATGGCAATTTCTTTCATACTGATTTATATTTATTCTACTCAATGAATTCATATAAAATTTCTAGAAAAGGCAAAACTATAGGAAGAGAATGCAGTTCAGTTGTTGTGCTGTAAATGAGTAGTCACCCCTCCTCCCATAGATATGGAAGCATAAAGTTGAGAGTGGGGAATATGTAACAGAGGGAATGGCCTGAAAAACAAAACAAAACAAGACGGCAAAGATGTTTTCTGTCTCTTTAAAACCTCCCCCACTTTTTTTGGGAACTGCAGCCTGGCCTGCATCCCTGCCTTGGGCAGGGAGAATGTCTTCTGTTCTTTGTGTTGCAGGAGATAGCTCAGCCATCCCAGGTCTGCACCAGCCTCCCAGGTGGGCCCAGGTGGGCGGACAGAGGTCACAGGCTTTGTCTTACGCAGAGATGGAACCTGTTAGAATCATTAACAATAACCTAGAACTGAGGGCCCTCCCTTTAAAAGCTCTGTATTTCTGCTTATGTTCAGGAATTTGGACTTTGAGATGAGAAAGTCTACCATTTTCCTCCTTTGCTGGCAAAGTTATAAACTTCTCTTTCCTTCTCCTCAAACCACTTATTCTCATTCTTTTGATGCGGCCTCGAGGACAAACGCTGAGCTTTTGGTAACAATATGGAATTGGAAGTGTTAACAGGACTGCTTGAAAACGGGCATGAGGGAACCTCTAGGAAGTATTAGAAAACTGGATTGTGGTGATGATTGTACAAGTGTATAAATACCTTAAAAAATCACTGAATTGTATATTTACAATGGAAAATGTTATGCTATGTAAATTACACCTCAATAAATTTTTTTAAAAAAGCAGCTGGACTATAAGAAAATAATTTTTATGTAAGATAGAAACCTAAAATAATATTTAAAAACTAGTACCGATTGTGGAAATTGCATTGATATATTGCATACAATTTCTGAGATTACACACAACTTTTAAGACAAATGTCAAAGGCTCCCCTTGTACTTCATATGATGTTTTTGTTGTTATTGTTGTGAAAATACTTCAAAGTTTCCACACTCTCTTATGTATCACAACCCTATTTTTAATGGGATAAATAAAATCTATCAGTCTCTTATTTTATGGTTTACGGAATGACAACGTTTTGGATCTGATTTTAAGATCCTATACATGCCTTATTACTAAGAAAGTGGAGTGGAAAAGGGGAGGCTGGAGGTTATAGAAACTTCCTTGATGATAAGGAGCTGTGGAATAAGACACAGCTACCTTTTAAGAATATTATATTAGTGCAGCAGTTCTCAACCTTGACTGAGCACTGGAATCACCTGGGGAGCTTTCAACAAATTCCTGGGTCCTGGCTGTGCTCACCAATTAAACAAAAATTTCTGGCCAGGAGATCCAGGCATCAGTAGTTTCTAAAG
Source organism: Avahi laniger (assembly GCA_963575035.1). Taxonomy (NCBI): domain Eukaryota; kingdom Metazoa; phylum Chordata; class Mammalia; order Primates; family Indriidae; genus Avahi; species Avahi laniger. Next base: position 16,453 of record CAUYSK010010375.1, on the reverse strand, counting down.
CTCTCCAGGTGATTTCAATGTGCTGCCAAAGGTGAGAACCATCGGCCTAGTGAATGAGGTGGAGGCTTAAGAACCTTTATTTTTATGCCCAATGGGCTCCTGGAAATGTGGTTTGGCATAGTTGCACTGTAGCACCTAGAGCTGCTTTTCAGTACGGTACAGTAGTCACCAGTCATTCCGTAGGTGTAAAACACATACTGGATTTTGAAAACTTAGTAAGAAAAAAATAATGTAAAACATCTCATTAATGATTTTTAAAATGTATTACATGTTGAAATGATAATATTGTGTTTAGAGCTATTGAGTTAAATAAAATATATCACTGAAATTAATTTCACCTCTTTGTGCACTTTTTGATGTGATTACTAAAAAATTTAAAGTTACATATGTGGCTATTATTATATTTTTATTGGACAGTGTTGATCTTCAGTCTTCAAAAGGATCGGTAACATCTCAGAGCTGAAAATGACCTTTGGAATCATCTAATTTAATCTTTTCATTTTACAGATAAGGAAACTGAGGCCCACAGAGAGAAAGTGGCCTTACATGACACAGCTACAAAGTGACTTAGCTGAGATGAGTCAGGTCCCCTGAGTCCTGCTGTCTATGGCTATTTCCATTACACTTCCTCAAGGATTGTTAAAACAAAAATGCTCTATCATCTCCTCTCAAAATAGAATGTTTAATTTAATCAGCCGGTACTGAAATATGTCCTTTTTATAGAGTGCCTTTCCCCTTCTAGGATCTTCTGTGTAAGTCTCCTCCCTACAACTTCTCCTGAGTTCGGTGCCATACATCCAATGTACTGCTCTTGGTGTCATAAAATAAACCAAGAAAAATATAAAAAGATCAAATCTCACATTCCACTTTATACTAGGAAAGGTTATATGTGAAAGGGCACTTGCAGAAATGCCACAAAAATAAACTTAAGGGAAAGAAACTGGTAAAGGAGGGTGGGCAGGGAGGTTGAAACACAATGAAAATAATACTTTGTGTTCCTATTTTAAGTGCCTTTCTCAATGCTATATGCATAGCAGCTAGAGGCAAGCTGGAAAGCAGCCAGGTCTTGGCTGCCAGCAAAAATTTTGTCACCTCCTTTGAACATCTGAAGTATGTTTACCCAATAGATTTCATTAAATTACACTTCCATTAGGAAGCATACAATGTTGATACTCATCTCAAAGATCAAAGGGATCGCTAAGAGGCATGTCATCCTGCTCCCCAGCTGATTGCTATTTCTGGGCCAATCAAGGAAAGGAGCCAGAACAATACTTAGTTAAAAAAAAAAATTGCAGCATCTCCCCAAGGACCACAGACTAAGAATCTGCAGCCCCATTATCAAAATGAGCATATCATTAATGACAATACACATACAGTGAGTTATTTTAATACAACTCCTACATAACAAACAAGCTGGATTTGGGTCATTAGCTGAATTTGTAAAACAGTATTTCTGAGGGCTGAAAAACTCTTCAGTAAAAATACAAAGTTTAGAAGATGGAGAAAGAGTCCTATTTATAAATGTAGGAGGAAAATCTAATTTTTATTAATCTCATTGTGACTTTAAATAAACCAACAGGTGAGTCAGATTGGAGATGGCTAATTTAATTACTGACAGGTTGTTAGACTTTTTTCTCCTTTCACTAATTTCTTTTATGGATGATTTAAAAAGAAACATTATAGATACATTTATTTTAAAAGGCAACTATGTTTCCATATTGAGAACCAATGATTTCAGACGAAAACACTTAACTTCCAGGAACAAGGGACATTAATTTCAAAAAAGATAAGATTTGACCATTGAAAATTAGGAAATAAAGACAAGTCATTTCAACTAGGGAAAAATATTTTAGGTAGATTTAATGGAGAGAGTATTAAAAAAATGGTACTAAAAACAGCTACAAATCCCGAATTCTTCATTTGACGTTAGAAAGGTAGTTCAGCAAAAGCTCAGTTTTCTAAGCCTGATTTCAGGTAGTGGGAACTTTTTTCCCGTAATTTTTATTGTGAGGAATTTCTCAATACGGGATGAAAGAGGCAAAGTTCAGGCAAGTGTTCTTTCCACAAGCTCTTGTAGTAAAGGTAAGTCACATATCTTAGCCACAACCCACAATCTAGATTCAGCTGCTTTCTTTCAACATGTAGTCAACCTCTTGGTTATCCATATTTGACACATCATATGAACTCTAATTATCTATCTTTTGCAATTAATCATCTGACAATTACATTTCCTGCACTTATAAGCATCCAGCTGGGAACTGAGTTTTAATCTGAGAGAGAAAAAAAGAGAATTCAGGTTTCTAGCAAATTACTTCTAATTAACCAGAACCTTTTTTAGCCATCCCAATGTAAAGATGCCTACAGCTAATGAAAGAATTTATTGTTTGCATTCTTAATGATACTTTAAAATTTCATTTAAATTCCCCCAAAGAGCAGTTCTGGAAATGCATTTCACTAACATTACTTAAACAAACATTCTGTTTGGCAGTACACAAAGAATTGGGGAGTGGGGAGAGGAAATAATGTCTAAGAGAAAGGAACTTAGAATAGCACTAGAAAAGGCATCAAACAAAATTAAATAAAGCAGAGATTCAAGGAGTACATCTTCAAAGTGGAAGATGCAAGATATCTTCCAATAAATTCAGGAAATTGACAGAGCTGAGTCATAAAAATTTTAGAGCTAGAAGCAACCTTAGGGATCCCCTACTCCAGTGGCTCTCAAAGTGTGGTCCTGTGACAGCAGCGCAGCATCCACCTGGAACTCTCTAGAAATGTAAATCTCCTGGCCCCAACCTGGGCCCCATGGGGCCTTCAGAATCAGAAACTCCAGGGTAGGCCCAGCAATCCGCATTTTAAGAGCTACTGGTCTAGTCTAACCCCTTCATTGCACAGGTGAGGAAACTGAGAGCTGAGAGAGAGGCCAAAGTTCCATACACAAAAATACAATAAAAGAACAATCTCAAAGAACTATCACCTTTTCTTCCTTTTATTAAAAAAAAATCTTTATTAATATATAAGACATAATACTGTGACATATCAGAAAACTTTTGGGACTACTGAGCCTTGGGTTCCTTAACAGCTCTTTCCTTTCTTAGCATACTTAGCTCTTGGGACCTAAAATACATAGACATTCCTGGAGTACTGGTTATAAAGTTCCCTAAAACATAATAGTACACAAATATTGAACCAACAAGAAATGAAAACCAGAGAAATGAGAGGAAGCCAGAGTCCTACATAACTTTTTTAAAAAGTCAGACTGCTGAAAGAAGTGCAATTTACAGAAGACAAAGTGATATATTGGAAAGAACATTGGATATAGAATCAAAGAATATTGGTTTCTAATTCTTGCTCAGCCACTGACCAACTCAATGACATGATTATACTCCTATTAACTAATGCCTTTGGGTCTGGCTCTGGTTGAGATGGGAGTCCTACATTTTAACCAAGAATAACAGAGGCATTTTACCCAAACTTTGTATGTTTCATAAGACAGTTCAACTTGATTCTCTTCATTTACCATAGAGAACAGCTCATTGGACAATTATTTCAATTTTTCAAGAATATCAAATTTGATATCCCCATTCATATAGTCACTCACAAATGTTTACACAGAATTTACGTGCTCTCACACAGCATGCTAGATCACAGTCCACTCTAAAATAGTATGCAATGCAGCTGGAGCAACAAGACTAACTACACGTGGAAACGAAGTTAACTATAAGGCAACATAAGGTTTAGGATCTCATAGTACAGATATTGGGAAAATGCAGAACAGAGTAATCAAAAACACGTTAGATTTAAATGGGAAGTATATATTCTGATATTATCACAGTATTCCTTAGTTTATTTATCATAACATGATGAAACGTGACCCAATAAACCAAATCACCACCCAATCAGTTCTTTGAACATTTCTTTAAATAAATAAATCTGTCTTCCTAAACAATCCACAAGATAGAAAATGTAAGCACTGTGCCTATTTATTACTATAAAAATATTTCTATAGGTTTAAGTTAAATTTTGAGATAACAGCCAATTTTTAAGTTAAACTACTTGGACTAAAAGTATTTCATTCCTTTTAGGTAAACACATTATAAAAGATATAGAGTGGAGTAGAAGAGATGGCATCAGTCAGAAAGACTAGTTGGAATAATGATATTTGAATCATATACTAAAGGACATAACGTTACAAGCAGGAGGGTAGAATTCCAGACAGAATGGCATATATTAATATAAAGGCACCTAGGTGAGAGTAAGCGAATCAACTACATATAACAATATCATATTAATTTGATTATGGCAAGCAACAACAGACAATTTAAGCTTGTAAAATTATGAGACTTGGGGGTTAGGGAGAATTAGGAGTGAAATGAATGCTAAAATATGAAATCTGGATTTGATCCAATTGGCAATGATAAACTCTGCATGCTCCTCAAAGATGCAACATAGAACTCCCCCATCCTCCAAAGTTTATTAATTCTATCATAGTGTTTCTCAACCCAGGTGCAGAGCACTTATAAAATATACATGCCTATACAATCCTCCTTAATCTGAGATCACTTTTCCCTTTAAAAAGTAATATTATTATCTCTAACAAATATTACCATTTTAGCAGACCCATACACAATACACTGAAGTAAGGGGAGATTAAATGTGGTAAAATCAAAGATATTCTGTAATAGAAGAATGCAGATGTGGAAATTCAGAAATGTCCGTGGCCTAGGGATTGGCCATGCAGTCAAGGAAAAAAAGATTTATGTAAAAGTACAGAAACTATGGTATCAGGATCTTTAATATGAGCGTATTATCACAGGGAACATTATGGGTTATTTGCTTTTTTGTTAATATAGTCTATTCTTTGGACCTGGGATATTATTTCTAATGGTTATTGCAAGCAGTGACTATAAAAATCTTAATGTCTTAAATTTAAAGGTGTTCAAGACTCAGATTTCCATGACTAGTTTTGAATTTAAGCAGAAGATCAATCTAACGGAGACAGAGTAAGGAAACAAAAAGACATCAGGGGTATTCCACATAAGGGCATGAGGACTTCCTGTTGTTTTTCCCATATATTTTCCTAAGTACATTTTCAAAGCATTTTCATGATACATTATTTCATGATTATCCCAATGCGAGGTAGGTAGAACAGGTATCATTATTCACATTTTACAAATGAGGAAGGAATGCCCTGAGGATGTAGGTGACCAGCAAAAGTTCTCAAAGGTGGTTGGTGGCCAAGGCAGGATTTAAATCCAGGCTTCTAATTAGAAGCTCAGTGCTCTTTCCAGTCCATCCCACTGTTGTTCTGTATGAGCATCTATAAATAAATAATTTTTACAGTGCTACATGGCATTTTCAACTGTTCAATCTTAGCACAGACATAAGTGTGGCAAAGTGTTATAAGAAACGTTCTAACATAAAGTACGTGTGGGGCAGAAAGAGGGAGTCATAATAATTCCCTTAGGCTCGCTTATTAACCCAAAATACTTTGTACAGATAAATACAAGGAAGGATGCTACAAAAAAGATTCGAAAAATAAGAAATGAACATGGAAAAAAACATCAAAAAATTAGAAAAATACATACATCCATGCAGTTGCAATCATTTAAGTAGAAGCACCACAGAGAAAAGCTCTCAGGTACAAATCTTATTGCAACAGCTGCTTTTAGTGGTACATGAAACAGTAATGATAACAAGCTAAAAAAAATAATAAAAACTTTGAAATAAAGTTAAAAGACACATGTAACTTAAAACTAACATCTTTTTCTACACAGAAGGTTAAATTGTGAGGTTGACATTTGCATTTGTTACATTGTCAACGCTTTCTATCAGCTTGTGTACAAACAATATCTAAAGATGTCATCTGCATATTTATACCAAAGAAGCTTATGAACAGGACCTGCCAGTATTTTTTAACACCCTTCCAAAACGTCAGCTTTCATCAGATATAAACACAACATGTTTAATTTATTAGTTTGGTCTTAATATGAAAAGTTGACAATCATATGTCACTATAACTATTGATAAGGTAAATAAGGACTATAGGAAAATGTCAAAAAGTTATTGAAATGTTTGCTGAAATACTACATCAAATTACATTTATCAGCTCTTCTCTGGCAATGAACATGTCATATTTTCCTACACATGGCTATTTCTGAAAAGATGTACCCAATGGGGCATTTCAGAAACTTTATTCTTAGAGCATCTTAACTCCCAGATAGGAGAAATTTAAAAGAAGTCTGAACAGAGGAAACATCTATTGTAACATATGGCATTATTATTTTGTTACACTGAAGTTAAATGGAAATTGTGCTCCAAGAACAATTCATACTAAATGCAACTTTTTGGCTGGAATACTTACATTTTATGTGCCTATCACTTATTACTGATGTTTCTTCTAAAAAGTTTGGTTTAAAATTATAAATTCTGGGTCTTAAAATTAATTCCATAGGCACTTATTTAATATCTATTATGTACAGCATTTATTATTAAATATTTCAGAAAACATAAAAGTAGAAGACCCACTCTCCTCTCTTGAAGATCTTATAATTGGTTGGAGTAATAAAATGTAAGTAATTCATTTAAATCAAATAAATTTCTCATATCAATTAAAATTAGATCATTTCAGCTTGGACATGGAAACAGTGTGAAGACGGTATAGGTTATAAGTGCTAAGGCAAACGGAAAGTAATGAAAATCTATCATGAAGTCTTACAAACAAGTCCACAAAGGAAGTGAATAATAGTTGAGGGATTGTAGAAATAGAAGACATATCAATATAGGACTAAGTTGAGCCCCAAATCTCAAAGCATACTGATTGTCCTAAACTGCATATAAAAGAGTTTTAAAGCAATGTGAAAACTTTTGCCAGTCTTGAAATGCCATGTATTCCAATTTTCAACATCATTAAACAATAGAGCTCACTGACCTTAAACATAGAGGTTGACCCCTGCATTTTGGGGCTGAAGAAGCTGAGACACAATGACTTGCCCAAGTGGCACTCAGCTGGTTAATACCAGAGCTGACACCCAAAGTCAGAACTCTTGCCCCTTAATTTAGTGTACTTTCCACTGTATTACACTGCCTCTCTTGGCTTACAGCCTATTTGAAATAAATGCAGGCTGGATAGTGAGTCATCTTTAAACCCTACATATTAGATATCGAGGGGACTTTAGTGAGTCATTAAAGAGAAATGCTATATAAAACAGTATGATTTAGTAGCTCTAAAGTCAGATACACTTGATTTCAAGTCCTAGATCCAAATTATGATACCTTGGGAAAATGTCTTAGCTTTTCATAACCTAGCATATCTGAACTATAACCTGGCTGTGAAGAATAAATGATATACAATGTGATATTCAGGCTATTAGAGGCCTTCAATTGTTTATTCACTCTCTCTCTCTCTCTCTCTCTCTCTCTCTCTCCTCCTCTAAAATCCCTATCAGTGATCATTCTAGACTGAGTAGCTCTCACCAACAGGGATAATTTTGCCCTCAAGGGGACATTTGGAATATGTGGAGACATTTTTTGATTGTCACACTGGGGTGAGGGTCTGCTGGCATTTAGTGGGTCTCTGAGATCAGAGATGTTGCTAAACATCCTACAAAGCACAGGGCAGCCTTCCACGACAAAAAATTAACCAGCCTCAAATTTCAATAGTGTTGAGGCTGAAAACGCTTCTTCTAGCCCAAAGAGAAAGACTGCTCATTACCATTACTGTTCAGTTAAAAGAAAGATCATATCTTGTATGCCCTGAAAGGCAAGCATCCTGACTTTACCAAAGTATTGCTATCAAGGCAGAAATGTATCAGATACTCAAGTTTATGACATGGAATACAAAAACATAATTTAGTTAATATTCCTCGCTGTGTGGATCCTCCCACTTACATGCAACAGTGACACCGAAGCCGAGTAGATCTTTCCAGATTTTTCTTTAAATTGGAGGACTGGTAAAATTCTTCAGGCAATTCGAATTTAATGACAACATTAGTTTGTACTTTGAGATATTTCTTAGTACTATCTAGATTCCAAAAAGGCATTAAAAGTATAGCAGGAGTAGGCAGATCGTTGCAAGAGCACCAACAAACTGGCATCCAAGACAGTTGCCGCTGGCTTTCTCACCGTTCTGGAATCCACCTGGTATTTTTCTCCCTTTCTCTCAGACTTTTATTTTCCCCTACTCTTACTTCTTTCTCTTTTTCTTTTCCCTGCTATCTATGTCTGTTGTCACTTGCCAGTGACAGTTGTTTAGCCCCAGTCATGACAGAACTCAATAGACAAAATGCCTTGATTTAGTGGTAAGGTTTCAGTGATGCTTTCTTGGGGCTAAGAATGAGAAGCAGGGGCGCATGCGTACTTCAGTTTTCACGTTCTACATGCTATCTCTGTGTAAAAAATTTTGTACAGATAGTATTAAAAGAGATCCAATTTTGAAAGACATTATCAAGGGCACAAGAAATACAGCTGCTCATAATCGATTGTAAAACTGTTTATCAATATTTAAAAAATAAAGTTAGTATTTCCAATTTTACTGGGTTTAAATAAACTGCTTTACAGAGTGAAAAGGAAACTTTTAATGCAGAGAGACTATTTGAAATGAATTTGGTCTTGGAAATTGTTCTCACAAAATGCCAAAATATGGCATATTTTAAATCTCAGTGTGAGCCACAGTGCCATCTATGGCCATCTTCCACTTGAATCAGAAAGCACAATTTTACTACTTTGGCAGTTGCTGAACAGAGTAAGAAGATAAAAAGCCCTGTCAAGTATAAAACGCACGGACACAAATTCCACCCCAAATCTGTATCTCCAAACACATGGAAAGATTATTTCCTTAGAATCCACCTGAGGGTATAATAATTAGCTTAAAAGAAATAAAATTATATGATGAAAACATGTTGAAATTACATACTTCCATGAGGACAATCTCTCTGACTACAAAGTCTACAGCAAAATAATGTACCCATAAATCAAAACTCTTCAATCAATACACATTTAAAAAAAAGCCTGAGAAAATAATAATTATTTAGCTTTAAGAAACATAATAGATTTTAAAATAGTAATTGTTTAAGACACAAAATAGTATTTTTTCTAATCTGAGCCTTTTTTGACAACTAAAAGTTATTTCATAATTAAAAACTCTAAATATCCTTTGATATGATCAAGGATTATGATGATCATAAGATTCAAATTGATTATCATAAGCCCTGGGTTATGTTAAGTAAGAAATTTTCCAATCTGTCCATAAAAGGAACTTCAATTTTCCCCCTAAACAAGAGACAAGAAATCCTCTAGTAATTCCACTATCAAGTTGTAAGTTATTTTCCCCACACCAATGCACAGCTATCATCATTTGGAACCAGGTAGATTTCCTCTCTTTCTTTCTGTTCCAAATTCACTCGGCTTACTGCCAAGAGAAAATACAGACACTGGGGAGGCAAAGTGCAATTCTGTTAAGATCAATGAAGATGCTGGCCATAACAGAATCCTATTTATCCATCACATCCATACTTCTTTTTCTCCGATTAGAGATTACTAGCAATTTCTTGACAATTCTTGTACAAAATTAAGTTATAGTCAGTCTTACAAGACTTCATGGGGGGAAGAAAAAAAATGTATATATGTTGTTTTTCCTACTAAATCCAGAAAAAAACATATATATTAAAATATAACTTCTATATTTCTCTTTTACAAGGGAATTAATATCCTTGTTTCCAGAGCAGTAAACCACAAATTTAAAAACAAAAAATTCATACAAATATGTTCTATTGGCACTGATTAACATAGGTCAAAGAGAAATGTGTTCAAAAGCTGAGGGTTTTGTTTCATTTTATTGTAAGCTCAAGTGAAAATTTAAAGTATTCGTTTTTCCACCTAACCAGAAAAATTATTCATGCCATGGCTTCTCTGTTTTCCCCAACTAATATCCAACTTTATACCAAAAAGAAATTAATTTTTAAAAGAATTTGATACAAAAGAAATGTGGGTAACTGTCATTTTGTAAGATATTGGATTTTGCCAATTTTAAACATTGTATTTGAAAGAATAGTATTGAAGATTTGAGGGGAAAAATTGAAAATAAAATCAAATGGCACTGCAACTCACTGGTTTAAGCTTCACTGGTTTTGAATGCTTCATTAAATATAAAGCCACCTTATTACTAAGCACGTGTAACCTTTCAATAGCTTCTAATTACAGATGAGATAAGGCTGAGCTGCTCAACCTAACCAACAAGGCTTTGCCAACCCCTCTGGCTCAGTTCCCCACACTCTGGCATGGTAAGTTCCCAAACTGCTGCACGGAGAATCACCTGAGGAGCTTATAAAAACTCTTGCTGCCCAAGTTGCACCCCATGCCAATTAAATCACAACCGTCTGGGAGTGGGAGCTGGCCATCGGCATTTTTTAAAGATCCCCAGATTCTAATGTGTAGCAAAGTTTGGGAACCAAGAGTCTCACTCCATATTTTACACCTGGAGCAACTTCAAACACTCCAGCTCTCTCCTACCTTCCTTCCACTAGCCTCCTACTCCTAGCTCCTTTGTTTATGCTATTCTTTCAACCTGACTATACGCTGCTTCTCTCAAATTCCCAGCATCCTTCAAGTCTCAGTCTGGATGTCATTTCCCAGATGATGCCTTCCTTATAACCTCTACCTTCCTTCACACACATACAACTGGGTTGTATGCCCCTCTCTGCTTTCACATCCTATCCCATCTGTACCTCCGTCATTCTGCCTACAACAGCGTTATAATTGTTAAGGCTTTGAGCATCTTGAAAAATTTGTCTTACTCATCTTTTGATCCCTTGCACAATTCTTGGTGACTAGCAGGTACTAAATACATGTAAGTTGTTTATGGTATTCTATATCAAAACAACAAATTGTTGACAACCACTAAAATTAGAACTTTAATGAAGTAACAAAAACACCAGCTTGAAAGTTTTTAGCCTCTGCTTCTTCATTTGTTCTTTAGTTTGAAATTAGTTTAATATTGTTTGTTTTACTAGTGAGAGCCTGATTTAAGTCATTTTAGCTTCTATGTTATTTCTAGTTGTGTATTACATTGCCTTACATATGTGAGCATATTCTAGACCAAATTCTCAGTATGCAACAATATTTGGAACTTTTAAATTATAGGGCTATTTCGTTGTTGTCTTTAGGTATGCTGAAGTCAATTCTGTGTCAATATGAACAATAATACAGATACTTATAGGAAAGTTTAAATTTTCCCTCTGAAGGTTTGATAATTGAGTCACCCTGCCAAAATAAATTGACGACATACAGACTAACAGGAGAAAAGGCACATAAATTTATATTGCTGTGCATATGGATGTGGGAGTCCAACAACTATGAGACAAAAAGAAAAGCTAGATAGCTGAGGCCTAAACAGCACCCTCTTCATAGGGGAGAGGGAAACAGGGATATTGGCAATTTTGAGGGTAGTAAATAATATTTAGGGGAATCAAATGAGCCCAAAGAGCAGACAATAGTTTGTAAATGATTCTCTTTGGCAGCTGAATGGGACAAGTTATGGAAAGGCAAGGGACAGGATTGCACTGCGAACAAAAGTAGTCTTATTAGTGGTCTCTTCGGTAATCTCTCTGAGTTGCCCTCAGAATGGATGAAAAGTCTGGGCATGGTGAGGACTTAGTCTCTTCTCTTCCGTGGTGGTTAATCATTCCTGGTTATTTGATGACATCCCTAGGGAGGGAGTCTTAAGACAATTGCATTTCTTACGGAAGAAGTTTTCCTCAGTCACATAAGGGAGCTTCCAGAGAGAGAGAGAGAGAGAGAGAGAGCGTCCTTCCCTGTGCTTGGGGTAACCGGCAGGGGCAAACAAGAGGAGGTTAGAGAGTCCCTGGTTTGGAGGCAGTTTCTAAGGCCTTCTAATTTCCTTTAATTCCAAAGTGCTCTGCAAACCCAAGCACCATACTTTGGGGTATCATTCTCTGTGCTCCAACCTACTATAGAGTCTTCCCCTCTCCCTCTCAATATGGTATATGTTAGGCCAGTGTTTGGCCCAGTCAGGACATGACTTTCAAAAGTTTCTTGGAAGTGTCAATTATTAGAAACTAGGAAAGGATGGGAAGGAAATCCTAAGTAATTCAATGTGTATTTTTAACTCTAAATGAAATCTCTGTGCAAATATTACTCTAAATAGTTAATACCACATATAATAAAATGATATAAAATAATATATGATATCACAATTCTTTTACCTTAAATTCTGACTTTACTATCGCAAGGTCAAAGAGAAAACTTGCTTGCTGTTTTAACTAAAGATTTAATTTCTAAAATTTTTTAAAAAATAAAATGTGCTAGAATATGAAAGCAATCCAACTTAGAAGGTCATATCTGAGAATAACATGAAGGATTTCATGTTTTTAATCCCACAGTTAGTGTAAGCTCCCACAGTTAGTCCACTGAAGCACTGTGGAAGAGGGTTTACATTTTTAGGATATTTAAGGAATCTTCTGACCTAGAGATACTTTAACTTCTAAACTCTTTAATTATAGGATTACCACTTGTTCACAGGAAAGTCACTGACTAAAAGGTAGTGCAATTCTCAAAGTATTTCCACATTTATTATCATATTTGACCCTCATATTTCCCCACTAAGTAGGCAGTGTTAATATTATCATCCAGATTTGCAGATAAGGAAACTTAAGCACAGAATATGCCACACATCTAAGGTCTCTAGTCTACAGTCTTTGGGTTTTTTCTCACTATTTCACACTTTGTCTCTTGGCAGTGTGGTCCATGACCAAATTCAGCTCACATACAATATTAGAAAAATATGGGATTAACCACTTCTAGCAAATGTTTAATAATATTTACATGATGCTTTTGAAGTATAAATAAAACCTCCAAATAGGAGCCCTGGATCAGACAGATTTGAAATGGATAACACTGAACCACATTCTTTCAAAAAAGTCGAAAAAGAAAATTTTAAACTTCACTGAAACTAAAGCTAATATAAATCTGTAAGATGCTAACCACGGAAATAGTAATTTTCTCCTTTCTAAGTGTTCTTTAAAAATCATGTGGCCCTAAGTAAGACAAATGTAGTCTTATTTCAGTTGAAATTTATTTGTATACTACGTTTATATAAAAAGATCAAAATAAGAAAACACTGAAACAAAAAATATTGGTTATTCAATATGCAAAGATGCAATGTTCCATTATGAAAGTTAAAGGGTATCAGATAAAAAATTCAGGAGAGATTAACAAAGGGCATCCTTGTTTTAAAGAACAGAATGTAGTTTTAAGAACTCATTTCATTTCTATAATCGTACATTTAACACCAAGGCCAGCGCTATGCAACGTGAATTTCCAAAGCATAAAATCTGACACACTCTCTCTCCATTTTAAGAATGCAATTACAGGTCAAATTCTTCATAACCAATCAAAGAAATCTCCATTTCACAGTAGATTTCCAAGTCCAAGATAGTTGTAACTTGTTTTAAACAATGTTTAACAGAACCAAATGGAGAATGAAAAAATTTGGACATTTCCTTAGAATCTTCTTTGATGGAGCTTGACCTGTGGTAGCTTTTGTGTATATGCAAAGACATGAGGAGCCTCAAAAACTAATAAAATGCACTGAGGATAGAGTCAGGATTCTCGAGGTTTCACAATGTGGCCGCATTTAAGAGGCATTTCTAGCAAAAGCTTTTAATTCATGATCTGATGAACTTACTAAAGAAAAGCCAAAGAAACAATTTGACTCCACATGTATTACTTATTTTTACTCTTAAATATGATCTATCCAGTTTTGGTAACTAAAGAACACACAGTCAAACAAAACAACGTAAGCAAAAAAACGAGACTATCTGTATACATGGTCCATTTTCTGCAAGGCTTACGAGGACTTGAAATCAACAGAAGAGTCTCTGGCGAAATCTATTCTAGCCCGGCTTTAACTTCTTGTACAAGAAAGATTAAAATAGCTGACACAGCAAAACTTTTCAACTACTATTACCCAGTTTAAAAACCTTCTTCCTGGAGATCAGATCTGGCTCAGTCTTTATCACAACCAGCTGAACGCCCCTGAAAGCTATATGCTAAATCAAAATTTCCTAACCCATTTTAAGTTTTGTTCTGAATCTCACAAATGTGGAGCTAGATAAAAGACAGTAAGAAGGGCATAGAGGCAACTAAAGATTCATGAAAAAAGAAATGAGAAGTTAGAACCACGATGTGTCATTTCAAGTTGCTTAGTTTGGTTTAGCAAAGTACAATTTTGAAGCACTTTATTCAGATATTTTTGTGACCCTAGGGCCTAAGTATAAAATCTCTAGTTTAGTTAGTGGTATTAAATAAAGCAACTGTGAGTTTTGAGATTCCTAAAACATAAGCCTTTAGAGGAGAAGGAACACGTGTGCGTTGGTTCTGTATCAAGCCAGCACCTGAAGGCCTTTGGCTCCTTCGGCAACATCACTACCACAGCACCATGGTATTCCCTGTAATGTTTGATACTTACCGAGAGAGTGACTACCCAGTACTTTCAAGGCATTTCATTTAAAAATCAATTAGCTACTTTTCTTTCCAAGGAACAGTATACTATATAGGAAAAACGAGCGTGACTCAAAGAGAAAACCAAGTAAAAGGCTTATCTTTTACACTTCATAGCACTTTTCCCAGGGAAATTAAAAAGAGGTTCTACAAATCTTGATACCACAGTCTCTGGCCATATATTTGCAGAATATCAGACTATTTTTGACCATGGGACAGTTTATAAGCAACCAGTAAAAAGTTTACTATTTATGAGCAAACAATTTAACATTAAAACAGAGCTGGCTTTTTGACGATGGCAATTAGCTTCTTCATGTTCCAAACACCAAATAACATTTTCCCATTAATTTTTAAACCGATGTGGCTTTAACTTAAAATAAACTGTACATCAAAAGAATGGAAAATAAACAGCCAGGAACACAATTTGACGAATTGGATTTATTTAGTTTATTTATCTAAACAGAGACCATTGGATCTCTTTAATAGGCTGACAGTTGCACTGGGCTGGTTAATAAAACATTCAACACAGTGTCTTCAGCCAATATAGAAATGCAAATCCCATCAGAAATATTTTATTCATGAGGCAGTAATTTCAGTTACTACCATAGTTTCTTTTTTAAAAAAATGGCACTCTGCAAACAAACACTGCCATCTAGTGACTAATAATAAAGCCAAATTTGTCACTAGTTTGTAATTTATCTTTCAAAATCTTACCTATTTTTATCTTTTCTCTTTATTTCCTAGGTAAGATCAAAGCGGCCGGGCAAAACAAGCAAACAACAGAAAAGTTGATAATAATTCATTAAGTCACTTAAGAAGGATTATAAGCAGAGACAGCTGCATTAAACCAAAAAACTACATACACATATAAAGCAATTTAGCACTGTCTCTGGAAAATACACACTTCCTCTACTTAGAACACTCAAACTACTAGAAATACTACAAATTCATAGCAAAACTTTGCTCCTTCCACCACAAAACAGCACCATAGCTTTAATTCCAATGGTGAAAAATCAACATTAAGTAGGCAGGAAGAAAATTCCAATTAAATTACAAAATCCAATTAGGAATCTGACACCTTTTTTTTTTTATTTACACACACACACACACACACACACACACACACACACACCATATGTCTATATCAGTACACACTTCAACTTTGCCAAGGAATACAGTGACACGGAAGTTATTTTTGCAGGTCATAAAACTCTACAGTAGCTAAAGGCAAACAATCCCAAGCCCAAAGCAGTCATCATAAAAACAGTCACATTGGAAGAAAGTGTCAGAGTTTCCAAAGTAAAGAAAATCTATTAAGGCCAACCTCAAACTCAGCACCTAAGACCAACAATAAAATATTTAACACATAATATTGTTCCAATCAACTACACATGGTGAGGAGCAGTGTCTAGAACATGAACATTTTACGGCTTCTTGGATAAGGAGACCAGAGTGACACACAAGCACAGATCAGCTCCCAGAAGGCACTTACTACAGCTAAGGATAGACTTTTGGTCTCTTCCCTACCAGGTGAATCTATTTCCTGTGTCATCTTTTGAAATTAATGGGGGCTATGTGAGTAATTTACCAAGGTCAAAGCTTGAAATGAGAATCCTACAAACAAAGAAGGCCAACTGCATGATTATTTTCTACTGTCATTTTTTTTTTTTTTTTTTTTTGAGACAGAGTCTAACTCTTTTGCCCAGGCTAGAGTGAGTCCTGTGGCGTCAGCCTACCTCACAGCAATCTCAAACTCCTGGGCTCAGGAGATCCTCCTGCCTCAGCCTCCCAAGTAGCTGGGACTACAGGCATGCGCCACCCTGCCCGGCTAGTTTTTTCTATATATTTTTAGCTGTCCGATTAATTTCTTTCTATTTTTCGGTAGAGATGGGGTCTCACTCTTGCTCAGGCTGGTCTTGAACTCCTGAGCTCAAACAAT
>CAUYSK010010374.1:0-18938 GCA_963575035.1 Avahi laniger | reverse complement strand
TACATGCCAGAGTCCTGCTCTCCCAGCCCTGGTCCGTCCACCAGCCCCTCCTTTGCAACCATCGCTGGACATTAAACCATTTCTTCCCTTTCCTCTTGACACTGCGGCCGCGGTCAACCTCTTCCCCAATTTCAATGCGGTAAGTACCGAGGCCAAATTTGCTTTTGTCTGGGTGG
The DNA here is from genome assembly GCA_963575035.1 of Avahi laniger. Taxonomy (NCBI): domain Eukaryota; kingdom Metazoa; phylum Chordata; class Mammalia; order Primates; family Indriidae; genus Avahi; species Avahi laniger. The sequence continues at coordinate 18,762 of CAUYSK010010374.1, read as the reverse complement.
AAGGTACTGGAAAAATCTTAAAGGCCCGGGGTGATTTGGTCACTGCCTCCATTGTGCTATATTGTTTATTCCATGGCTTATCCCAAAGCCATGGTGCAGATAGTTGTCTGCCTGGTTATGTAAAGTTCCCAGAGCCAGGCTCCTTTAGGAGAAAATGAAAGGAGACTCAATCTGACTGGGTTGATCATGAGTTGATGTCTCCCCTCAAGTGTCTTCTGGGTAACATCAACAATTCTGTTACTTTGTTGGCATACATCCAAATTGAAATTTAATGTATTCATTAGAGAGAACATTATAATTCCAGTAGGTATCTAAAAAATGAAAGATGAGTTTCATTGATCTGAGCCCTATACTTTAAATTTCTTGTCTGTTTTTCCTTTCTAATTTAATAAATAGGACCTTGATAATGACAATAGTGATATGTTTCATATATACAACAGTTTTTCCTCCTTAACTTAAAACAACTAAGGGCTCTGGTAGAAAGAGTTTTAATATTTGCTGCTGTGGCTCAAGTTAAGTCTTTTAAAATTACTTTGTTTCTTTGGGCTTTGTCAACAGCCTTCTCAGGGCTGCTTCAATTACTTTCTTGCCTCTATTTTCGCTTTTAAGGTATCTTTGTAAGTTGGAAGATGCGTCATATCCGTCATCATATTTTTTTGCATATGTAAGCAATGAGACATTCTTGGGATAAAAATTGAAATAGGGGTTGAAAAGGTTAGAAAAAAGTAAGTAACATTTTTTGAATATCATCTGATTCAGCTTTCAGCAGTTGTTATAATGCAGGGTCTGTGCTTATCAATGACAAGACATGTCAGCACAACCAAAGCAAAGAGGATTACAATGAGAGGTCACTGAATGCCCAGTGATCTAAATAATACAGCTTTCTTTTTGCAACATCTTGGCCCCATGTTGGATTTTTAAAAAAAATTCTGCCCATAATTAAATCATTCTCTTTCAGGAGATAGAAGTAGGTCTTATTTTCTTTAAAAGTACTTTGTCACAGGGACTTTGGACATGCCAGTGAGTCAATACAATATGTGCTAGCCCTTGCTAAAAGGTAAGGGAAAATCAAAATGATTGCTTTGTTTCTTGAGGGGAGAGGAATTTTCCATAGGAACCTTCTTTTGAAATTCATGGAACATAAATAAAACAGATAAAGATCAAATTTACAAAATACAGGTTTCTAAATCCTGGGTGTTTCAATAAGAGTTGAGAAAAATTTGCTCAGCATCAAATTCCCTTAATCTTACATGCCTATACTAAAAAGTCCCTGGGTGCCTTTTCCTGACTCCTTGTCTGCTCTTCCGGTAAGTGGCTTCCTGGTGCAACCTTCCTTCCCAGACACCCAGGAGATGACCCATCAATGTGCTTTCCCTGGCCTCGGGGACCACTTGGCATCCTGTCACTCAGGTCCCATGTCAGATTCAGAGCAACTTAAGTAAAATTCCTGGAAGTTAATACAAGTCTGGATTTAACACTTTTGATTTGTCCTTTGGGAAATATTAAAAGCAAAATGATTGATTTGATTGACAATGAATGTTGTGTCAAAAACAAAGATGAGTAATATGCTGAGCTGTGTGACACCAAGCAGATCTCTTTACCTTCTTTCTTCATCATTAGAATAAAAGGAGTGGACCTGAGACTCTCTTACTTTGGGACTTACACAATTCAAATATTTGAGCTTTTTTTGTGGGCAAAGGCGGCATCGTGTGGTGGTCAAGCTGGACTCTGTAGCTAGACTAACCCCCAGAACGGCCTCTTATTATTGGTATGACCCTGAGTAATTCATACAACCCCTATGTAGCTCAATATCCTCATCCATAAAATGGGACTAATAATATAACATACTTTATAGGCAGATGACAGCGATTATGTAGGTTAAATCATATAGTGCAGGGCTCAGCATATAACAAGCACTATTTGAGTGGTAAGTATCATGTTCATGAGCAGCTTGTAAACCCTTCTGATTTTGAATTAGAACTTCATTGGCTGATTGCAAAAGTTTGACATGATTCTTTTTTCTGTACCATGGATTTGACATGTGTTTATCTTTGTTCCACTTAAATCAAGAGGCCCTCTGTTGCTACACCTGTTGCTTATTCCCTGGTTATCCCCTTTGGGTGCTGGGTAGGCTACAGCCAGCCAAGGATTATGCCACTCTTTGCTTCCAACGAAGGGAATCATTGGAAAGGCCATAATCAGGTGGCTTTGGACTCAGAATTGGGACATATAACATCTCTGTAACAGCCTGAGTTCTTGATTTTATAGCCATTGTGAATCTCAATCCACAAATTCATTGTGTATAAAACATAGTTTTTCATTTCTGTAAGTTGATTTGGGTATAGGTCAGGGAAAATAGTGAAGAGTCTATACAAATAAGTACAATTAGGAAGGAAAGGAAATAACTACAGAATCAGAGCTGGGGTATGGATGTAAAAGAGGGCAATCAATGAAACTATTAGGATCCCTTAGTCTCCTCAAAGCCAACTTTTACAAATTCACAGCAGAAGCTGTTCCTTTAACCTAGGAATGTTGTATCCCTGGATGCTGGATGTTCCAGTAGCTTTCAGGCAAATGAGAGCTTTCTCTGAATTTCTCACATATCCCCGACTCTAACCTTCAATCTCTTGAGAAATTAGTTTGAAAGCTTAGAAACATTCTGATCCCAGTGATGCCATTCTAAGTCTTCATTTCTCGAAAGGAAACAATCATGAGGGTAGATGGATGATGTTTAGGAAAGAAATATTAGGAAGTGTCATGACTTCAGTCCATTCAATCAAATGATATTTACTAAGCATCTATTATGTACCAGAAATTGTGATAACAAAGATTATGTTATGACTGCTGCCATGAAAATAAGGAAATATTTATAAATAAGGCTGCTTTTATAGAGAAAGATGTATAGGATAGAATGTCAGCTTAGGGGCAGAAGTTGATGGCTGTATGGTTGTCTGAGTGAGGATTTGGTGAGAAAAATAGAAACTATTCTAGGCATTCAAACAGGAAAGAATTTAATATAAGGATTTAGATGATTACAAAACCTTTGGGGTGCTGGACAAATAAAGGTCAGAGAAGGTTGTAGCTGGCTCTTGGTTTTTCTACTTGCTTTCACAGAGTCAGGGAGTTGCAGAAACACAGGACACCCAGTAATCTCAATTACTTTCATTCAAACTCCATGAAATGCCTCTCTTTAGTGGCGTCTGATAAGTCTGGACACTGTTGGCAAGGATGCTTGGGCACGTACCCCCCCAGGCTTCCAGTCCTTGTGGTGTAAAGGGAGGGATGTGGCGGGGTGTGGTGCTGAGTTGCCCACGGAAGCCCTTACTCAATGGCAGAATGGGAAGGGCTCTGTGGAATCAGAAAAGCCTGAACGTGTCTGTACCGACTTTGGGATGCTACTTCCTTAGAGTGGGAGGTAATCATTAAAAAATGGCCACAGGATCTCACAGTTTCCTTTTTATTGTTCATTTCTGTAACATATTTTCTTCATATTCCAATCCATATGACAATAATCAACCTTTAAAATGTCACTGAAAAAGTGCTGCTTTTGGAGAATGTGTTCATGAGGACTGACTGAACCTGATTCCATGACCCCCTCCTGCGGCTCTATTTCCTATGGGCCTAAGGATTAAATGAGGGAAACTGACCTAATGTACCTGCAGATGCCAGATCCTCAGTAAGCACTGAGTACGTGCCCCTCCCAGGAGATACACAAGGAAGAGTGACGAGGTCATACAGAGGGTAAACAGGCAGGAAGGAAAGCAATAAAAGAGAGTGACTATTTTGCTTTAGCTAGCTCTGGTTGATAGCTCTTCAACATGAAAAAAGTAAATTAGTCTAGAAAATCTGACTCTGTGCTGCTCCTCTGTATAATGTGATTCCATCATGGAAATTGGGACAAGGAGCGAAGGGAAGAGGGAGGGGAAGTGGGGAGAGAGTGGCGTGGGGGGAGAGAGATATCAAATCCTAGCACCTAACTCCACTCTAGTTCTTCCTAGTTCTATAAAGCACCAACTGCCAGAAACGACTATAGTGTGAGGTTGGGTTCTGCTCAGCAAGTTGAGTTTTGTCAGTTGGAGTTACGTAGTCTATAGAGCAGTGCTTCTCCTATGATTCACAGGAGAATCATGTTCAAATGCAGATTCTGAGCCAGTAGTTCTGGGGTGGGGCCTAAGATTCCCAACGTATGTAGGTAGAGAGAAGAGAAGCCAGGAGAAGGATTAAATACATTGAACAACTCATATACTCCTGGAAAGTGTTCCTTCAATTTATTTAACAAATATTTATTGAGGACCTACTATGTGCTGGGCCCTGAGGACTCAGTAGTGAAACAGGCTAAATTCCTGCAAGTATGGAACTGACTTTCTGGTGTTTGTGTGGTGAGGTGTTGGGAAGAGGACTGATGGGGAATTTGAAGTATCTGTAGGTTCAGCTGTGCCTCATGAACCTCACTTGTAGGATGACATTGTTCAGGACTTCAGTTAGAGCTGCCATTTCATACATTAGATTACTTCCATCTAATCAAAATTATTAATTTAAGCAATTATTAGGAAACAGAAGCAAGCATATCAAGCCATCCCCTTTATTTGCATGTGTAATTTTAGGTTGGCTCTTGTGTTTGTTTACTCTGGTTATAGAAATGGTTATAGTGATGTAAAAATCCCAGTGGCTACCGATAGAATGTACTCTAAAATCAGTCCTTTATGGTATTAATATTTACCAACTATTTCAAATGAGTCCAGAAGTGCTGTTATAATGATAAAATATTGGTGAGGCATTTTAGGACTCTAAAAGAACAGCATTAAATGCACATAACGTATAGAAATTATTCCCGAACTGTAGCTTACATGTGCATTTATAATATTCTAGATAAAAATACAGAACCCAAAACAGAAAATTTCAAATTCAAGTTTTTGTTATACATATCCAAGTTTTTGGATATATATCCATCGGGATCTTCATTTCCTTCATTTTTAAAATGGAAATAGTACCATATTTATTGGCATACTTTATCTCTTTTCCTTTAGAAAATTATTCTTGGATACTGCTGTCCTCTGTGGTACTGTATTTTGTTACCTGCTCCAGCTATGGAAATGCTTTCCCTCCCTCAGCCAGTGACTGGAGTTATAGAAACAGTGGTTAAGCAACTTCCATTTGTTTTGTTCAAAAATATATTAATTAAATTCAGCTTACACATTGATAACTGCTCTTACCAACTTTTTATAACTGCTGCTGTCACTAAAGTAGGCAGCAAGGGTGAAATTACAGGTAAAAAAATAAGCCTGTCTTTCTTAGTCACAACTGGTAGATGGGTAGAAACTTTTAAGGTGAAAAATGCCACAGTAAATATGGTGCCGATTACTAAGCTCCTTGTGCTTTGATGATGGACGTAGCAGATTGCTCCCTAGTTCTGTGCATTAACTGTGTCATATTTGTGTAGCAGAAGCCTCTTGAGGAACATCTGCTTATGAAGTCTTCTTTCATTATACGTTTCGCACTGAAACAGATATCTAAGCAAGTCTGCTGAGCCCTGTAGCTTTCTGTGAAACCAAGTTTGTCAAAGTCAAGCCTGCTTATGATCATGACCCCAAAGCAAAATGTGACTTCAGTGTACAACATGCAGACTTGAAAATAAAAGACTAAACAAATGCACAGTACACGAATATTTTCTTCTTTAATACATATTTACTCTTTGAATAGGTAACACATTTTCCTATGATTCAAAATTTAAAAAGAGCAAAAAAGTTTGCTGACTGCTCTTCCTGTGTCAATCATTTCTTCTCCCTTAAGTGGCAATCGGTGTGGTAAATTGCTTTTGTATCTATCCTTCTAGAGATATTTCGATAGAGGACTCTGTTATTAATAATTGTTCCTCTCACTAAAGATTGAGGGACAATACATACATATATATATTAATATATACGTATACATGTATTTTTTAATTTTTCTGTATGTGGTCAATTCAGATGAAGCTTTTAAAAGAATACATTTCACCCTTTCGTACTGTGACTTTCTTACGAATTGTGACTCTGGGCAAATGAGGGGACCTGAAAAACAAAGTATCTAAATTCACAGCTTATTTCCTGATCCAGTAGCTCTTTTGGAGATCCCTATTCCACACTTAGACAGAGACATTTTACAAATGAAAGAACTTTTTAGAGTTAATTTGTTTCTACTTCACCCCACTTATTTTACAGATAAGCTTATTGACTGATTTCCACTTCCATGGCTAGCAAATTGCAAAGCTGAGAGATAACTGAGACTCCTGACTTCTGCTTCTCTTGAGGAGACTAATCACTGAATCATAGTTTTGTGGGTTGAACTGTGTCCCTCAAAAATTCGTATGTTGAATTTTTAACTCCTAGTGAATTAGAAGGTGACCTTATTTGGAAATGGAGTAACTGAAGATGTACTTAGTTTAGATGAAGTCAATAGGGTGGACCCTAATTCCACTCTGATTGGTGTCCTTATAAAAGGGAAAATTTAGACACAGAGACATGCATAGAGGGAAGATGATGTGAAGAGATACAGGGAGAACACCATCTTTAAGCCAAGGAGAGACTTGGAACAGATCCTTCCCTCATGGTGCTTAGAAGGAACCACTTGCCCACACTTTGACCTTGAATTTTTAGCCTCCGGAACTGTGAGACAATAAATGTCTGTTGTTTAAGCCACCGAGTTTATGGTGTTATTATGACAACCCTAGCAAAAAAAGGATTTTTTAGAGCCATCTGATCTACCTACACGCACTTGCTGGAATCTCTTTTACAATGTTTCTGACAATTGGTAATCCAGCTTTTTACCTGGTTATATCTAGTGATAGTAAGTAAGCCTACACTTGGGGCTGAGAGACTCTACATCCTAAGTCATCTATACTAAACGAAGTTCTCTATTTGGAGCCAGTGCATACCCCTTGTGACTCTTATTAACCATGGAGAAAGAATACACAATATATTGCCTTTTTATAAGAAAAAATATTTATTCATCACCAAGTGACAAGGGCTGTAAAGAAAGCACTGGTACAACTATTGTTTTTTTTAAATCTAACTTCATAAGAGTCTTGCGTGTTTACAGGTATTATCTGAATGATGTAAATAAGGAAACAACTCTGAGAGAGAAAATGATTTTCCCCAAATCACACAAATAATAAATCACCGAATCGTGACTGGCTTTTGGGTTTGGTGAGGCAAGACCAGCACAGTTTCATTTGCAACATAGCTAGATGACCTCTTGTCTACAAGTGATTGTAGTTCGTTTAATCAGCTATCAGAGCTTTGGTATATTACAATAGCTAACTAAATAATCTGAAATGCCTGAGAAAACTCAACTTCAGGAAAGCAAGACATTTGATCCTGGCTATGATTGGATGACGACGAAAAAGAACATTTAGTGCATTGGTGGACAGTAAACATACTGTCTGATGTCACCTGCACAAGCACTTATGTTGTATGTGGCATTCATTGTCAGGAGAGTAAATAACTTTAAGTGGTAAATAAAAAAATACGTCCCTATCCCATTAACAACTTAGGCTTTTTAAGACTCGAGACTCATCTATCTATACCAAAGGACACATAAAAAAAAGCTAAACTTTGAATTTAAGTGATTCGAGTTCTGTGTTTAATACTTTATCTATGTCCTAAGGCAAAACCCCGAGTCAGCATTTCCTCACTTGTGAAACTAGAATAATCATATTGACCTCATAGGAGAGTGTAAAGTTGTTGAAGATCAAAAGTGATTCAGAAATAGTAGGCATTGAGGAAGTCTCTGGTGTTGAGGCCCTACCGAACATATCTGGAACCTCTCCAAGATGATTTCTTTGCCCTTTAAATGTTGACGGTCATTGTGTTCTTCCTTTGGCCAAAATTGGTGCAAAAATCCATTTAAACGGCATGTACAGATGAAAAAATAACCTTCTTGTATTATCATTTGAGGAAAATCGGCTCTTCCACACCTCCCTCCCACCAACACAAATGTAAAGAATAATTACTACTAGTCAAAGGAATGAGAACTTTTGCCAGCAAGTATAGTTGTTTCAGGACTCAGTGCTTCTCAGACTGTGGTACACAGACCCATACTGGTTCAAGAACTATTTACAAGTCTGTGACGAGATAAGTACAGAAATTGAAAGTAAGCATTAAGAAGTTTTTATGGCAATTTAAAAGAACAATTTTACATCTGTGGAAGCCAATAAAGAATTATGGCTATATTTTGTAAGTCTATTTCCTTTTATTTTTTCTGGTAATTCACTTTTATTGTATTTTATAAAAATATTGTTCTATTACTGGTGGGGTGGTTTGGGTCCTTTAGCAAAGAAGGTTTTATGTTTAGGATTTCAAGGTTCCATCTATAGGTAGAAAGTGAAAGGTTTTTTGAAGCCATTATTTAGGTAATTCAAGTAGTGTGTGGTTGAGAGCCACAAATACATTTGACTCAAATTCCTTTAGCTCTACTCAATTTTCCATATCCTTGAGAGGTATGGCAATGGCAAATGGCTCTCTGTGAAGCTCATAAATCAGAAAGATAATTTGCATTTTGCCTTTCTCTCAAGCATAACCCCTTATTCCACATTTTATCTTGAGTTTGGGCAAATAGTGAAATGGTAAAATTAGTAGTTAATTCTTGAAATTCCTTTCTTGCATGCTCTAAAATAGAATTTCTTTCAAGGACTTGTCAAAGAATTTTAAGGAACTAAAATAAAAAGTGAATATTTTAAGTGATTATATATAGGGATATAAAACTTTATTCTTTTGATTTATATATCCAATTTATTTTTTTAAATGGAAACCAGAAGAAGAAATAATAGTCCAGTTGGGGGCATTTTTAAAGCAGTTTCTTCAAGGAAATCACACAGAAAAATAATCAATTTTGTTAAAACATCCTTATGCTCTTTAGAATATTTATGCATATCTACTGTGTTAATGTTTCTGTAACTTTTGTCACCTACTGCCATTGCAAAGCAACAGTCCCACCTTCCCAGGAATTTATAACAGAAAGAATGGATAAGAGACATAACCAGCTCTTTCTGGCATTTTGCTGCATATATAGAATTTAGGCACTCAGATATGTGGTGCTTATGTATGATGAGCTCTATGAAGAAACTGGCCTCTTTTTTTTTTTCCAGATAATCCTATTTGTTTTTCTAAGTAAAAAGAATTCATAAAATACAAATTTAATTTTAGAATTACCTTAGTTAGCTCTTATACTACTCATAAATTTCTATCCACATACTCTGGTTTTAAAATCCTTATTTGTAATGAGAGAGAGAAATGATGATTTTTGAGCTTATAGTTTGTTTTTAATTCTACTTACCTAAAATAATAGTAAAAATTTTAGAATTTTGAAGAAAGAAAAATATACATACATTATATATACATGTATATGGATACATATGTTTATGCATGTATGGAGGTTTCTTACTCTGGATCATGGTTTAAAATACTGAACACAGTATGTAGAAAAACTCTTGTATATGTAGAAAAACTCTTGTATATGTGTATCAAGAGGCTTGATTCAAAAATATTCATTTTGATTTTATTAGCAAAAATAAATCCCAAACTGACAAAAAATATAACTATCAATGGGGAAATGGATATACTGTATACATATATGTATTAAGATCTATTTATAAAATGTTCCTTCAGTAAGCCCTCCTCCCATAGATATGAAAGGGAAATACTGGGAGTGGGGAATATGTAACAGAGAGCGTAGCCTGAAAAAAACGGCAAAAATATTTTGTCTCTTTGAAACAGTCTACACTCCTTTTTGAGAACTAAAACCTGCATCCCTGCCACAGGCCAGTGGTTGGGAGGGGCAGGGTAAGTCTTTTGTTGTTTGTGTTAAAGGAGAAGGCTCAGCCCTGACCTGGTAAAGGGAGGTCCTGGCTGGAGGTCAGGAGATTGTCTTCAGGGGAGATGGGACAATCAGAATCATCAACTATAGTTGAACAGTAATTGCCTGAAGCCCAGAGAACCCATCCTATAAAAGCTCTGTATTTCTGCTTACTGTTAGGAGGATGGCATTTCAGAGAGGAGTCTCTGTTCTCCTCCTTTGCTGGCAGAGTAATGAAATGTCTCTTTCCTTACCCCCACTCAAAAAAATAAATAAAATGTACCTTAAGAGGTATTTGAAATGAAAGAATTGTTTTTACATGGAAATACCACAAAAGCATAATGTTGAATGGGGGAGGAAACAAAAAATGCAAAATGTGATAGAATTATAGAATATGTGTACGTGTATATTTTAAAAATCACATGGCAATGGGTGGGGAGAGAGAAAGAGAGAAAATGAAGTTGATTTATAATATATAACAACATAAATAGGAAGTCCACATAAGTTCTTATTGGCAGGTGGTTCTGAGGAGTGAGTGAGACAACAGAAACTGGTAAGGGAAACAAAGAAAACATACACATTTTTGTAACGTTCAAGTTTTGTTATTTTAAGAAAGAAATAGCTGAAACAAAATGAAGAGATGTTAATACTTAGATGATCAATACATGGTTATTTAGTATATCATGTATATAGTTTTTGTATTTAAAAAAGCTTTTCAAATTTATAAGTTGCAGATGTCAGCAAAATACTTAATTGCAACATGTGCCACCTGTAATATATTATTAGTTAGGGATCTAGCTGATTTAGATACTTAGAGGTGACAGCCTCAGATGCTAGTTTGTATTTTCTGAACAACATGTCCCAGCTCTGTGGTCTCTATGTCACAATTATAATTTGGCTTGCTCAAAGGCCTTATGTGAGAGCAATGTAGGTTAATGTCCAAGTAAAAAGATTAATGCATTGATTCTTGTAACCTTCTACTATTTAGAAGTGATTGCAAAGTCAATCAGAAAATTTGTTGACAAAGCTTGGCAACCTACTCCTAACATACAATTTAAATTTACTTACTAAAGACATTATTATTTATTTCAAACATGTACATTCAGTAAAGGTAAAGGAGGTTAGTTAAATTTCTGGTTTTTATTATTACTATCAATTACAAAGGAACTGATTGAGATGGTGCTCTGGCTTGCATCAAGTTTTGTGATACAGTAGTGATTATATTTTACAGTTTGGGGCAAATTAATGCCACTGTTCAAAACTGTCCTTTGATTATTTCTTAGGAATGGTCAGCTTTGTTTACACTTCCTTAAAAGAAGTTGATCCACGTAGCAAATTTAAAGTGTCAAGTTGACACTTAATTTTTTATTGAAAGGTCTGTATTTTTCAAGCAATTGCTGTAGTTTTTAGATAAGCACTGGGCTCTGAGTATTAGGAAGATTTTTACTTTTAGAAGCAAGGATCATCGAGCCCACTATAATGTATCTATCATGGAACTCCTGAATGAGGTTAAAAAGTCCTGTTTAAGTAAGTTGGTTGACTGGATTTGTCTGTAAATTAAACTTGCTATATAAATGTCATTATTCTAAATAGTTTTAGCAATGACTTGGAGGGGACCATTCCCCACCACCACTTAACCAACAACAACAACAACAACAACAAATGTAAAAGACAAAGAAAAAAAAAATTCCAGATTGCTATGCATAATAGCCCAAACAAACCCATTTTTTCTCACACAATAGAATTTAGTGATCACAGATGTGCTATGTGGTAGATCTGATGAATATATACAATTTTAGCTGAATGAAAATAACTTGAGTCAGAACGTGAGATAATATTTTACATGCCCTTAGCCCCAGAATTTTTTTTCACTTTTTTAAGGACTCCAAATTAAGATAATTGCAAGAGCCTGGAAAACATATTTCTGGCAAAAATAAAAATATAAAAGCTAACATACTTTTTAAAAAGGAATACAATTCACATCAACAATAGCAACAAAGTTCAAATCACCTACTTTAGGTGTTGCATAATATTTTCCACTCTGTTCGAAGCCAAAAATACACTCTTCTCAGAAACCATAAGTCCAAAATGATGAGAAAAATCTCAGTGCCTTGTGTTACACTCATTGATTTCTAACTCCATCGGAAAGTGCCGGGAATCTGTGAGAAATGAGCATGTAGAATTGGAAAGCTCGTGTTGCTCTCAGAATTCCTTTGAAAGCAGGATATATTATACACGTTATTCTAAATTGCATATCATTTGCTGATGCATGCAAGCTGTTCAGAGGATTTTTTTTAAATCATGTTTTAAAATCTTTCTTGCCTAATAAAAAATGAGTATAGATATTTCTTTCTCATCTCTGTATTGTGCTGCCTGTTTTTAACTGGTTTCTGAGGTTTTTACAGTAACTAGCAGGAAGAAGGGGGGATTAGCTTTACTCTTGATAGAGCCAAGTAATCCTAAAAGAATAAACTGAAGAAAAATACCACAGGAACAAAGGAAAATATTCCAAATTGAATTTTGGCTTTTAAAATTATTCTGGGGATTTAAAATTGATAAAAAGTAAATTTTGTTTATATTTATTGTGCAATTACATAGGCTTCTGGAACTCTTGATTGCATAGATAATTCCTCATGTTCTGCTTTCTATTTTGGTCACCTTTCCCATATCTTCAGTTTTTGAAATACTAGGACTCCAGGCTACCTCTCTTCTTTTCACATCCTTGGGTCTTCTTGCTATTGTTAGTGTTTAACTGTAAATCTAATAATTTGTTCCATCATCACTGCTTGATTTCATATTTAGTATGTTAGTCTGCTTCCATAGAAGCCCTTCTTCTTCCTATGCATACATTGGGTGGGCAGCAGCCATAATGTTCAGCTAATACCGACAATGTGTATTTTTCAATAGATGAAGCAGAGAAATAAAAGGCTCTAGATTTCTCTCGTGTCCTGAGTCATCTCTGCATTATTTTCATTTTTCTTTTTATATCTTAAAGAATGACATAAACAAAAATCGTTGGATGTGAATGCTCTAAAGAACACCCAATTATGATAAAAACTTGTATTTTATCTATACCCTTTTGAAAAACTATCTTTATATGGAACTCTGATGTGTAAGGACCTGACCTAAAGAGTTCTGCTACTAAAATCACTAATGGATGTTTTGTAATTGTGAGCTTTGTTCTCATAAACTTTGGCTCTTGATAACGTGGAAGTTAAGTTAGGGACATAAAAATAATTATAAACATATAAATTTGTTTATCAGCTTGTTTTCTAGCAAATAATATGGAACCACAAATAACATGAATTAGTAGAAAACGAATATAAACTGAAAACCTTGACAATAGCTGGTCTTACTTAATTGAACTTGTAGGTGTTCGGGACATAACAGTTTGATGTTAATGTATATTTCAAAATATGAAATGTTATATTCACATTTTTGCCATAAAAATGTGCATTATTTGTTTATTGAAATTAGCAAATATCATGATACTTTTCAAGGCATGGTAACTTCCTACTTCTCTTCAACCTTTTATTCATTCATTAATTATGTAAATACTCTATTACTGGCAATGTTCTAGTCATGGAAGATAAAACAACCAAGACACAGCCCTTTCCTTCGAAGAGCTTACAGTCTTGATATAGGGAAACTGAATAAGTTTTGTTTTAATTTATGTCTCTATAAGCTTTTATTCATTGTGTGACTAACATAATATAGCTCCATACCATACTGGGCACTCTCAGAGATGCAAATAACAGGCAAATCATAAATGTTTGTGGACCGTTGTGGAATAAACATGGAATCAGTGAAGAAAAAACCTCATAATTTATATCAGGAGACAAATACAAGAAACTAACACATTTAAAATAATTTAAGAAGTAAATTCAATACTACTAATTTGACAGATTGATTCCATTTAATGAATTGGCTCTTATTTGGACAAAGTCAAGAATTAGAAAAAATAAATACTAGCTTATCCCATTGTTTTTTTAGCTGACTTGCATTTATGATAAAAGAGCTATATCCAGTTTTGCATTCAATAAAAATTAATTAAATTTGATGCTTTGAGCTATTTAAAACTTTCAATGAAAGAGGCTGAAGTTTTAAATATCATCTGGTTATGAAGAATTGCTTTGACAGGATTTCTTCTGGTATACATGAAAACTCTCATGAAATGGCATTCTTTCATTATATCTTTGGAAAAGACAGTTAGTGTCATTTCTGGTAAGATTTTTTGATGTGGTTGAACAACCTCTCCTGGGAGAGTTCAGCAAATGTCCATGATGTCATCACACTAAATAATTCCTGGGGACATCAATTCATGACCACTCCCTTCTTAATCCTCTAAGAGGACAATGTGTCCATGATATCTTGTAAACTTCATTGTGCACTCTTTTCTTGTAGAGCATTATTCATATTTGCCTTCCAACCTTGTCTTGCCCACAGTTAAATAGTATATGTGCACATACTTTTGAGTTACAAATATATAATTTATACATAAATAATATATAATGTCATATATGGTATCATTATTCATATTATTGTTATAGTATAGGGCACAGTGCTTCCAGATGTCAGCATGCAATTAAATCAGATTATACACTTCTAACAAAGTCACAGGTAAAGCTGATGATACCCGTCCACAGACCACACACTGAGTAGCAAGGGTGTTGTAGTGCTTAAGATCATGGGTTTTGGAATCAGAATCCTAGGTTTATATTCTAGATATACCAGATACTAGATACATCATGTTTGGAAGGTAACTTGATCTTCCTAAGCGTATGTAAAATTGAGATACTACTACTAACTGTCTCATGGGTTATGGATTAAATGAGATATCACATATATCTTATTTTCTGGAACACAATCTCAATAATACTGTACTTGTTTAGGGTAGTTGTAAGGTCAGCAATGATGACTGTTCTTCTGTTATTTCTTAGTAGATCATTTCCAATTCTTTTGTCACATTCTAACGTCCTTCGAATCTGTTGAATTCCAGGTATGGGATATTTTAACCAAGCAATCAATCATAAGAGAGTCTAACAGAATCACATAGACTTTAATTGGACAATTGTTCCTTTCTCCAGTTGTTATCAACATTTATAGAAAACTAAAACTACAAACAAGATTGTGATTCTCCACTCTTTCTTCCCACTTTGATTTGTGTAAAGAACACTTTTCACAGCAGATCTGCAAGAAATATCTATGTACAGGTCCCAGCACTCTAAAGCACCCAAGCTCTAGCTTTTCTGGAATCTCAGTCCCTCAGGTTCTTCTTTGCATGCAAAACATCCTCATAAAGGAGATTAAATGAAGTGTTCTCCAGATTTATCAAGTCTTAATGAGAAAAACTGCTTTAAAATAAATGTTAATAAAGCATCTTAAGTAATATTTTAATCAGTTGAAGTTTACACCATTTTTCTTAATAGCATTCATATGAAAGAGATCAATGATTATTTTATTCTGCTAAGCCTATAAAATTGATAATGGTTGACATATAATATTATAGCACATAAAATCTGCAGTTAAATGCAGCAGTTGTTAACCTGTTTTTTAAAGCTACATTTAAAATGAAAAGTGATGTACTTTAAGAAATTATTTGATTAAACTAGTTAGGAATTTAAAAGGAGAAACACATTTTACTACCACAATTAATTCTGTGGGTAAAATAAACAGACTTATAATGAAAGTGGAACTGAATCATTATTTTAGGGATTCAACTGTGTGAATTTGTATTATGTAATTAGCTATATTATCAGATATCCTTCAGACCAAATGTGCTTTTGAAAAATAAGTGGGTTTGTTGTGTCAGTGTTGGTAAGTAAATGGAGGGAAGGAGGGAAGGAGAGAAAGAAAGAAGCAAGGAAAGAGGAAAGAAGTGAGCTGGGGAGAGAGAAAAGGAAAAGAAAAGGAAGGGGGGGGAAGGAAGGATTAATTAACTAACTCATCACTGCCATTTTAGAATATTTTGCCAAAGAAATGTAGATGTGGAAACAATTTACATTAAGACAATATTCAAACTCTCATACTGAGGTTTGGGTCATTTGTTTTTATTACATGCTATTTGGGAATCCCTTTAAAATACTAGTACTTAGGAAATAACTACAGTATAATTTACTTAAAAGGCAAATCATAATTTAGATAATGAGAATTATTCTGGACATTCATACTGTCTGTAAATATAGTGCTCAAAATATTAAATCTGTCCATACCTATTGTTTTTCTTGGCATTCTGTTTTGCTTATAAACAAGAAACTACACATGTCATTAAGAAATTGATAACCAATCAGAAAGATCACTGGTAGCAGAGTATAAATGACAGAGTAGAGAAGTGCTTTGGACTGGCCCTCAGTTCCGTGTGGCCTTGATGTCAGTGAGCCACAGCGTCAGGCAGAGGGGCTGGGTAGGGCATTACAGGTTATGATGCAGGACTTTCCATTGCTTTCTGCCTGTGACCTGACATACCGAAGCTGTTCGTTCTGAATGCAGGTTTAATGCATTCCCAGATGATATAAGGAAGGAAAGGAAATGGAAGGGCCTATGCAGGACTCTGATGGAGAAGGGAAGAAAGTCCCACAGCTTTGGAACTGCCTCTGAAGTAAATGGAGACTGAAGAGTTGTCAAGCTTATCAGTTTCTGTAGGTCTGACGTGTTTCCAAAATTCACTGTTTTTCATTTTCCCACAAAAGTGGCTAACATATCATAGACATCAATTTAATATTTGTTGAATGAGTTAGTCTCGGTTACTGGAGATGTCCTGTAAGTCCTGAGTTCTCTGCTCAATTTGTAGCTTAGCTTTGAAAATAAAGCTCTGTGATCATAGCCAAGCATTCCACTTGGCAGCTGTGCCTCTTTGTCCATTCACTTCGCCTTCCTGGACATGTAATTCCTCATGTATGAAAGCAGAGTAACAGTGTGTAACCATTTGTAAGCTCTCTGTAGATTAACACGAGATATTCAAACGATGGTAAAGCACAATCCCGGGTACCTAGGTGCATAAGCCAGATCTGTGACTGCATTTACTTACATGGCCTGTTTCGATGCCCTGAGTATTATATAACTCCCTTCTTCAACTTTTGAAAAGAAAGAGAATGTTTAAAACTTTCCCTGAAGTTTTCCTTCTTTAAAAAAAAAAAAAAATCTATTTGACACTGTGGCCTTAGCTACCACATTTCTTTTTAGGTATTTCCTCGGTCCCTGTAAATGAGGACTGCACTTCTCTGCATGAGCTTTTTACACAATGCTCATTTAAACTCCTGGGCTTTGCTGCATTTTGAGGTAGAAGACAAATTTGAAATTCACCTATGTGGAATTCTAAACTAAACAAGTACAAAACCTAAAACCCTTCCTGGTGAAAGAGACATTTCTTAAGTTTTATTAATGTACAGTTTTTTTCTGTACATGATGCTGAACATGGACCTAGAAAAGCTATACTTCAAAGCAGATCCAGCAGCTGTGACTCAGTAATGAGGGAGAAAAATAATACCTAGTTGGCTGAAGTCATTTTACCTCTATCCAGTTGTCCCTCTTTGTGTCTTTCCTGCGCTGCACAGGGAACGCTGGCAGGAGACGTGGCTGACAGCGAGCACTGGTGACTGCCTTGGAAGTAGGTGGGAGCCTCAGGGAACTTCAGCTTTTCCAGGAACTAACTCACACAAAACCTCTGTAGAAATGCTATTGTCAACTAGCTAATTTAACAGTTTTATTTTTCTCAAATTCCCAGCCTAGCTTTAAATTCCACAATTTAACCTTCCAGTGGATACAGAAGTTTACAATTCATTTCTTCTAAGTGTTGTTCTCATCCTCAAAATAGAGGATGTACATTAGGAATGATATGCCTGAGGCTTATATGTTCATTTGTTTACCTTTTCTTTTCCTGCTAATTCCAAATGCAGTTAAGCTCCCCCACCACTGGGAGAATTCAAGACGGAAGGGTTATTAGTAGGGTAGTTAAACCCATGTCTGCGAAAGTGTAGGTTGCAGGGGTCTCTTTCTTGATGTGCATCTTCACCCAAGCCCAGCTGCTAGGGTGACCTCACCAACTTGTACCACCCCTCTCAACAACTGTCTCTTTTATCAGTGACTGTAACAACCTTGGCCGCACTTGGATATGGACAACTGCTAACTGATGAGTGTGAATTTGACAGTACAGCTGTTGCCAGTTCTGGAACTGTCAGTGAGGACAAGAACCTGAGATAGTCTATAATCTGGAATTCACAAAACTCTCTCAGGGACCATTGCATCAAACATACACCGACTTTTCTGACCGAGAAGACTGCAAGGTCATTTACCTCCTACTGACTTCTTATTCTCAAAGTTAGCTTCGTCATTTTTAGATAGGAATTTTGCTTCTGCTTAGATAAGTACTTTAGTACTTCTGTTTTTTGTGTTTATAACAAGATGGATTTAAGGAGTAATAATCAGCAAAGCTGCCAGTTCTGGGTACCGTCTATAAACTAGGCCCTGTGCTAGGCATTTCATACAGGTGGTAATCAGAAGACAGTTTTATTTAAAAAAGGTGTTGCAGTCACTTTTACATAATCGTATGGTCTGTTTCATCTCAGGGAAATGTGGTTTATGTGTGATGTGATATAATTTTAATCCATAAGGCTATGTGTGCAAGAAACTTACTTTTTTTTTCTTAAAAGCACATTTAGTTTCTATTTTGAACCTCCATCATATGTGTCATAAGAATACAATTTCACTTAATTCAGACTCTTTCTCTTTATTTTCCTAGATTGTACAGCAGTTCCTCAAATAACTTCATTTCTTTCAATGTCATTCCATTATACAGTTGATGAGAGAAAAAATCAATTCCCAGCAAGGGCCGTTGTCTGTGTGGAGTTGGTATGTCCTCCCTTGTCTGCACGGGTTTTCTCAGGGTACTCCGGTTTCTTCCCACATCCCAAAAATGCGCCCGTTAGGTGGACTGGC